>ML842339.1:54211-65001 GCA_009831015.1 Picea engelmannii | reverse complement strand
GTTGGGTTTCTTTGTTTTCTTACTTGAAGCATTCTTGTTGACCTTCGACACTTTTGGTTTATTAGCAACTTCACCAAATCATTTTCACCTTCGACATGTTTTTTCCATCTTCTATATCATTTTTTCAATACTATTCTTTGACAACATAGTGGATTTGATTCCTCGCTTTGATTGTCCGTGCATATGCTTGTTTAAAATTGTGTTTGCTTCCCCAATTCAAAAGAGGTTCATGTAAAGGTGCTTTGGAGGTACAATTCTACAAAAGGACTCTTTGTTGTTAGCTTGACATCATCTTGTCATAGTCAGGGCATTGTAAGCATTGGTCATCATTTCATTCCCTACCCAATTAAACATTAAGGGGGGAATTATTGTAATGTTTATTTGGCCAATTTCCTCTCTGTCCACATGTTTCCTAAGTGAATATCAAAGGGGGATGTTGGGATGTAATCTTTACTTGGTCAAATAAATGAGTCAACACCTTTAGTGACCAACATGTGGTCTTAATGGTTGTTTTATTTTGCCACCTTTTCTTCTTTGTCCTTGAGTCATGCTTAAAGGAGGATGTTAGAGTTATGGTAGTTAATCATGGCTTAGTGGTTCCTTAGTGGTCATTAATGTCATTTATTGTACACCATTAGTGGTTTGTTAATTAGCCTACATTGGTTGTTAGGGTTAAGTTAAGGGTTAGAGTTAGGGTATCCAACTCTAGCACCTATGATGAGGCTCTCACCTCATTTGTAAATGACTAAACTCTAAATGATATTCATTGATAATTAGGGTAACTAATACAAATTGGATCCTCACCAAAAATAAATTTTGTAATAAGCATTTAAGTGTTTTTGGCAAAGTTGAGAAAATGTTCAAAATTCCATTGGAAGTTGAAACGAACCATTGTGATGGTTGGCCTTCCAAGGCAACCCATTAAAAATGAAGGTTGTGATGAAGAAGAGCACTGAATGGAACAGAGAGGAGGAAATGAAGAAGGGGAATAGTAGGGATGAGAGCTCAAGGAAGAAATCTGCTTAATGATCGAAGAAGAAGAAGGCATTGAATTTGTCCCACAATGAGTGAAGATTGTTGTTGAGCCATGGCCATCTGCAAATTTCCTACCAATGAGTAACAATACACTAAATCTATGTGTAGCTCACCCTTTTGTAAACAATTTCCTGCTTAATAAAATCCCCAATCAACCTGGTTGTCTTCCCATTTGGGTTTCTAGGGCAAATATGTTGTCCATTGTGCCTTGAACGTTTGATATTTCTCTGTGTTTATCAGAAAAGATAAGATAAGATAATTTTATTAATGTCCAATGAATGACCACAAAGGTAGGTCAATGGGACTGAAAACTACAAGTATGATTACAATGTGGGAGTGCAAACGCAACTCCTAGGTAATGCTGAAAATAACATAAAGAAAGAAACCTAAAGTACAGTGAAAAAAAATGTGTGCGAGTTAGTCAATAGTTGAATCAATGATTTAATGGTGAATTACCACTATGGTTCTAATTGCTTCACTCAAAATTTTGCTCTCCACTGGAATTTTAATGAATACCAACAGCTCTAGAATGACCATTGTTCATCTAGAGCTCAAATCAAATCAAGGGTGGAGAATTATGAGTTGTTGGCCATTATTTTTATTCCCAGTCCCTTGTAACCAGTGATTCTCTCTCCATTCAGACCGCTGGCATTGTTGTTGAGTGATGTCATTATTGTTGGGCGAATTCGAAAGGTGCATTGTTATTTGTGTTAGCAGAATTACAATCGGAGTGGATTGGTTCATAGTTGGCATTGGTTAGAGGAACTTGAATCCTCTTTCTTCCCTTTCTGACCCTTCTCGGGCCCTCCTTTCTTGTTACCCTTCTTCATTTTGCTGATGAGGCCAAGATTATGCTCCTCCTCCTCCATATATGCAACAGTCTCCAATCTCATCTCCTCCTAGATGATGTCATCCCATAGCCTATCAAAAGTGGGAAGCTTTTTCTAGGCACAAACCTCACGAACAAAAGGTTGCTAAGAAGAAGAGAACCCATTTAATGTGATGGTTACTAGCTCTTCACCCTTAACCTCCTCTCCAACTACTACAAGCTAATCACGGATTTTAGCAATCTTCATCAAGTAAGCAACTACGGTATTTGTCTTGCTCATCAGCATGGCTCTAAGCTTATTCCTCAACAACATCTTTTGATTGATGTTCTCACTTTGATAGAGAGTGACTAGAGCATCAAACATGTCCTTTCCCATGGTCTTCCCGGTGATGTGAGGGATCAAATGATCCTTTGCAGAGTCAAGGATGACACGCTTGACCTTGGCCATCTTATTTTTATCATCTGCTAACAACACGGGATCAGTAGGCTCTACAACTAGTTTATCAACAAAATCCCACAAATCCTTCTCCTCCAACGACATCTATACTCAACACTTCCATGGGACGAAATTAGAGGGACCTTCCAATCTGTCTTTGTATATGAGATTGAATGTAGTCATACTGCTACTTTCCCTATAATGAAACCATCTGAACAATAACAGAAATGCATTATTTGTTAGTGTTGTGTGTCATGTGACAATGCCTAGCAACCAACAGAAGAAAACCATTAATATACTATTTATGACTTTATTCATGCAGACAAAGTTTGGGACATTAAGAGATAATTTCAGGGCATTAACATGTGTGCACTTTCCAATTAGGTTTATTATTTTCTTTTTGAGATGAATTTCGAGTAGTATGTTATATGTATAGAGAGAGAAGATAAGATAATATAATAATTTTATTAATATCCACAAATGACCAAGGAAAAGGTCATTAAGGCTATAATATAAAATCAGTAATCCATGGACTGTGAGAGTGTCAGGGACACTCCTAAACGAAACAAACAGAAAAAAGTGAAGAAGATATACAAATATCCGCAAATGAAAGAAAAGAGCCTCCTCAAAGTAGTACAAAAGTCCAAACCCTAAAAGGTGTGAAGCTTTAACTCAACTCGGAGCTGTTTTGAGAGGTCTTTTAGTTTTGGCTATTGAATTTCCTGTAGGAATTATTCTACAGTGCAGAATCTGTTTACCATGGTTTAGATAACTTTAGACAGGTAAATTCTTAACATGCTCAATCCAGTAAAAAGTCAGAAATCCTCCATTTGCCTATGGATTTTAGGCTATAATGATGATTATTCTCCTACCAGTATGGCAGTCCTGGTGAGCATTATTAGTTAAGATCCATATTGTTGTATTTCAATATTAAAATCTCCTCCTAACGGAATATGAAGAGCACATCTGACTTTTCAATGTATTAATATTGTTACTTTTCCTACAATGAAACCATCTTAACAATAACAGAAATGCATTATTTGTCAAAGTTTGTGTGTCATATGGCAATGCCTAGCAACCAATAGAAGAAACCATTACTATACTATTTATGACTTTATTAATGTAGACAAAGTTTGGGACATTACGAGATATTTTTAGGGCATTAACATGTGTGCACTTTCCAATTGGATCAATTAGTTTGTTTTGAGATAAGTTTCAAGGAGTAGTATGTTATATATAGAGAGAGAAGATAAGATAATATCATAATTTTATTAATGTCCACTGTTGAGAATTATAGCTCAGATAGGAACTTCCGCATAGGTTCCATGTGAATGTGCGAGAAGTGGTTCGAGATATTTTTGAAAAGTAATTTTCGAAAAGTAATTCTATTTTCGAAAAATAATTCTATTTTCGAAAAATAATTCTATTTTTGAAAAATAAATTATATTTTGTAATTCAATTTAGTTAAAAAGTGAAAGTCCTATTTTTAGTAGCCGAGTCTAAAAAGTGTATTTCATGCATGCATGACTTAGACTAGGAGTAATCTCAAAAATATATTAAGGTTTTGATTTCAGCTAAAACTATAAAGACAGGTCAAGATAGAGACTTCAAACACACATGAACAGTTGGCAGGTTGAGTGACTAAGAGAGAGAGGAGGCAACCAGGGAAGAGGCATTTTTGGGCAACATGCAGTTCAAGACAACAGTGTATATAGTTTCGCATAGTCATATGGGTACTACCATATGGATCCGTACAGTGGTACGAACAGATCTATACAGTGGTACAGACAGACCGTACAGGCTGACATGCAGGCCATACAACAGTTTTCTGTTGTTTCTAGTTTTTTCCAGCAAGCTCTACCTCTCAGTCAGTCTATACAAGCTCAGTTCAAGGTGATTTCAATAACCATGCTGCTATTGGTTTTAATCAACATGTGGAGGTTTCCTTGTAAGCTTTTCGAAGGAATGAAAAGCTATTTTTGAAGGAGTAATTACCTGCGTATGTGTGAAATTGATTTTTTTGTTTTCGTTATTTAATTTCCAACTATTGTGTGATTAATGCTATGGTCTGAAATTCAATTTCAACAATTACTTGTTTAATTGAGATCATAAGGACTTTAGTCACCTAAAGTTTGGGATTTTCACATGGTATTAGAGCTTATTTCTCTAATTGAGATTCTCTAGGATTTGCAGCAGTAAATCAACTGCAGGGAAGAAGCACCAGCAGTGGGAGGGTTTCAAAGTTTCATTTTCATATTTGGGAGTTTGTGCAATAGATCTCAAAGATGGCATCAACTAGCCTCAAGTTTGAGGACAGATTGGATGGTGCCTCAAATTTCTTATCATGGAAGGTGAGGGTTACACTCTTACTAGAAGAGAATGATCTCTAAGATATTGTCAAGGACATTGCTACTCTGCCTACAGATCTGCAACAGTTGATAGCTCACAACATGCATGTGTTCAAGGAGAAGACAATAAAGGAGATGTTTGATGCCCTAGTTAGTCTCTACCAGAGTCAAAACATAAACAGGAAGATGATATTATGGAACAAACTCAGATCCGTAGTGATGAGTCGATGACCAAATCAGACACAATCACCATTACCTTATAAATATCACACAGATTCATGATCAACTTGCAACAATTGGGGAGAAGGTTGAAGATGCAGCGTTAGTGAACATGACACTAAATGGATTCCCAGCTTCATGGGAACCATTTGTCAAAGGTATTTGCACTCGGGAAAAGCTTCCTAAATTTGAGAGGCTTAGGGATGATTGTATCCAAGAGGAAACTCAGATGGAATCAAAGGCTAGCAAGAAGGATGGTGAAAAGAACCTAGCTCTATTTGGTTAGTCAAATAAGGGCAGAGGTAAAGAACCCATAAAGGGTAAGGGAAAGAGTGAGGAGTCAACCTCACAACCAGGAAAAAAGGACTTGAGCAAAATCAAGTGCTCCAGTTGTCATAAGCACAGACGTTATGCATCACAGTGTCTAGATACGAAGGGTAAAGGGAAGCATCAGCAGAAGCAAGTAGTAGCCTTTGTAGAAACTTAGATAAACGAGTTTGTTGCCAAGTTCAAGAAGGATTTTTTTTCGGTATCTTGTCTTTCTACCAACACGATTCCAAGGAATGCATGGTATGTGGATAGAGTGGCGTCTTAACATCGACATCAACTCAATAGTTATTTTCTAATGTAAAGAAGCAGGACTTGGGAGTACAGGTTGAGTTTGGTGATGATGTCGAGTAACCAGTAGTAGGAGTTGGTACTATTCCCTTCTAACCGTTGTTTTAAAACTCGGACTTGGACTCGAAATCGGTCGAGGGTAAACTCGGACTCAGACTTGATTTACTAAAAAATACATAAAGTATTAAAATTTTAATGAAAAAATTGTATTTTAAAGATTTCAAACCATGATTCCAAAAAATTATTGAAATTTTGAAAGAAAGCATTATGAATAAATGAGAAAGAACATTTAAATAACAACCATAAATGACAAACAATGTTCCACCATCGCTTATATTGGAATCCTCATCATTAGTATCACACTTTGTCTCTTGTCTAGCCTTTGCCTCTACCTCAATTCTCCAAGGGCATCAGTCAACAACACCCTATTTTGATGAAACTACCTAATCCAAGCCTTGTAATATGGTAGAAAAAGCTTAACATGCCTAATCAATGATTTTGATTTGAGTGAAGGGTACGTTTTTGCTAAGTCCATGACAAAGGAGTTCAACAATCAATACCACCAACATCAAAGTACATAAAGGGCTTGGTGCTTTTGATTAAATGCCAATCCCACTCCCTCATACGTAATAAAATCCAATGAAAATGTTGCAATCCTACCAATACTGAGATCCTAAAAATAGTTAAGCCTGCTAAATTTTGAATCGGATATGAAATTCTACTTTCTCCATATGAAGTCTGATGAGATTGGAACCACTCTCAAACATCTTGAAACAATTAATGGTAATGTTAAAAATTTAAGTAAAAGGATAAAAAGGAAAGATAAAGGAAATGTCAATTTTTACTTGAAGAATTTAACATTGCCATTAATTGCCATCATTTTTGGTCAAATTGTGAGAGGCCAAATGAGAGTCCTCCAAGGCAAGACGTTGGTAGGGTTGAGGAGTTAGGTTTTCTGTTTTTTTATAAAAAAAAATGAATTTTGTTTGTTGATTCAACCACGGTGGTGTCCAATAGCTACTCGGTCGGTTCGCTACCAAATCGAGCCAACGAGCAAGTTGAACTAGTCACCAATCAACTCGACCGAGTTGACCAAATCCGAGTTAACTTGGATCGAGTTTTAAAACACTACTTCCAACTCGAGTCATGTAATTCTTTAGATTTTAACGATTTCTTGTCTCTACCAAATCTCAGGAAGAATTTGCTTTCAGTTTTGGTTATGGAGGATAAGTGCTTTGCAATGGAGTTTAAGAACCAATGAGTCCTTGTCAAACCGCATAAATCTAACCCAGATACAGGTCAAGTAATAGGGGTTAGAGAAGGTAATTTGTAAAGGTTGCAGGGTGACCCTATTCAAGCCTTGGTGCATAAGAGTGACAGCTTGTGCAAGTTGTGGCACGAGAGGATGGGGCACCTGCATCACAGGGCATTGTCTATTCTGAGGGAGATAGTCACAGGTCTTCCAAAGTTTAGTATTGAGGAGCATGGTGTATGCAGAGGGTGCACGCTTGGCAAGCATGCCAAGGCTGCTTTCCCAAGTAGCGAGCATAGGTCTAAAGGGATTCTAGACATAGTACATTCAGATGTTTGTGGACTGATGTCAATAGCATCAATAACAGGAAGCATGTAATATGTTTCCTTATATTGCTGATTTTTCTCGCAAGACTTGGATCTATTAAATTTGGCAGCATCGACAGTCATTCTCCAATGAGAGGCCATATGGGCCACGCTAAGGCTAGCCAGGGAGATTTGGAGAATCAACTAATCTTGTGAGGTATTGACAAAAGCCAAGGGGAGCGTACAACCTCTGTGAGTCAAACCAAAAGTCAGGACGAATGACATGCTATATGATCTTGTGAGTCAAGCCAAGGCAAAGGTAGAAGCCTTGTAAGTCTAAAAGACAAAAGTCAAGATGTAAGTCTAATGCAAAAGTCAGGGGGAACATACAACCTCTATAAGCATAGATAGTCTAGTGCAAAAGTATAAGGGAATGTACAACCTCTGTGAGCATAGACAAACTAGTGCAAAAGTCAGGGGGAACGTACAACCTCTGTGAGCCTAGTCAAGCCTTGTGGGCCATGAACAAAAGTCAAGGTTGTTGATATTATGGTAGCTACGAGAGGTATTAACCTCCACGTATAACCTTTGACAAGACTAGAATATTTCGAGAAGCAAAAGAAACCCTAAAACGTTGGATAATAACCCTAGAAGACAAGTCGGCTCAAGAGAATATTTAATATTGAGTTATTAGCCTCTAGAAAGAGAAGTCGGCCCAATCAAGTGAGATAGAGCATTATAAATAGAGGGCGCTAGAGCTCATTTGTCACTCTTACTCTCGCAACTGCATAAGACTAGTGGTGTGCAAGTTTGGAGAGGGAGTGCAGCTGTAGCTGCTGCAACTGAGATTTTGGCTTTTGATTGGACTTTCTCTTGGTTATGGTTTGGACTTTCTGCTTGGTCTTTGGTTATTCTTGTTTGGTGTGCTATCCTTGGAGAAAGGTGCGATACCTTGGTTGACTATTGGTCTGCTTCCGGAATTATTCTATTTGTCAAGGTTAAGGTGCTTGGGGGTGGCCTTTGTGCCTATGGTTGGGTGACAATATTGTTATATTGTCTATGGAAAAACGAGCACATCTCTTTATTTCTAACAGGTTATAGGCCCACACTATCTTCAGACAGTCTAACCACTGGAAGATAGATTAGGAATTTATTTGTTAAGCTCGTTATGGCACCAGTTACAGCTGCAGCTAGGTTTTCTGATTATGCAACTGCAAAAAACCCTAACCCTTGTGTTCGAGCACTTATGATGAAGCATTTAACCTAATTCCTTGAGATCCCAGTGTGCCCTAGCCTAGTGCACCTCTTGGCACTCTTAGCTAGCAAAAACGTCAGGTTTGAATCTTTGGTCAAAGTCAAAGTCAAAGTTTGACTGGTCATAGTCAAAGTCAAAGGTTGACTTCTGGTCAAATTGATTTTGTGGTCAAAGTTGAAATTTTAGAGTTTCTAGCTTGTTCTAAATCATCGAATCTTCTGATTGAGTTTCTAATCTCTTCTTGTCAAGATGGTATCTAGTTTCAGATTGGAAGACACGTTGGACGATGCTACAAGGTTTCAAAGGTATGCACCTGTATATGCTATCTAAGTTATATCATCTAGCAAAACATGAGTGTGTTGGCGGGGAAAGTACTAGAGATCTTGTCCAAGTTGTAATCTTGGATTCAGTGCATTCAGAAGAACAAGTGCACCCTCCATAGCAGTTGAGGCTTCAAGTTCCATGTTTGATTAAATTATTAAGCTTCAAATTTGTGTATATCAAAGGTGATAGTTGCTACATTACAAATTGTGAAAGCAGTCTTTGAAAGATTCTATTATTGCTAGGTGCAATGAATACTCGATTGCATATGAATATTATTGATATAGATGCTTATTGTACTTGTTCGCAAGTTGAACTAACATCTCCTCTAGATAGATATTTCTTGTTTGTTATTGTTGTTCTTGTTCCAGGCAGGTACCCTTGTGAAATATGTTTGATGAACAATCCTTGTGAAAGTTGTCATAGAAGAAGTTTATAAGGATGACCCAACTACCAAATGGGCAGCAATCAGAACAGATAGAAACAAACTTGAAGAGACTCAGAGGAGTCAGACTCGAAGGAAGTCAGAAATCAAAAGGAAACCAGAACAGGTTTGTGACACTTTGTAGAAAGCAAAGAGAGGTGCACCAGACGAAAGCATGGACTCTCTCAAATGGAGGGAGTAGATCACGGAATTCCATAAGAAGAGCATGCATATTGCTCATTCAGGCATGAAGCCAAGATTAGGAGGGACCTAATCCCCAATGATATGATCCACTGAAGAAGAATTCGTAAAGACTATGAAGTATCTATCCATGTTCTTCATTGGAAGTAGCAGCCATGATAAGCAACACGTGTTCAGTTTGACTCTAGAAGAAGTCTTCTTCAAGAAGCCTTGAATATCCTTGGTTGTCCATCTACATTTATGTTCCTATGGCAGAAGGTTGGAGCCTTCAAGAAAGAAGGGAATGTAATCTATAGAAGATTCCATGCACTCCAACATTGAAGAGAAACATGAGGAAGAACATGAAGATTCCAAGAAAGAAAGAAAAGTCAGAACAACCAATTGAACCAATTTGAACCCACTAGAAGCAGTCAAGTAGAAGGAATGGAAGGAAGTTGTGATGAAGAACAATGTCTGTGAGAAATTGTGAAAAAGACTTAACCATTGATAGATACAAGGTGAGACTCAAGGCTAGAGGGTTCTCCCAGTAAGAGGGAGAAGACTACAATGACAGCTTGTTTTAGTAACCAGATATACCTCTACCTGAGCCATTATATCTCCTGCAGTATCCATGGGTTGGAGTTTACATCAGATGAATATAAAGACTGTTCTTCTCAACAGAGTAATTGAAGAAGAAGCGTATGTAAAAGCAACCTCAAGGTTTTGAGGTATACCAGAAAGAGACCCTTGTATGCAGATGGAAGAAGACCTTGTATGGATTCAAGCAAACTTGGTGCAGAGCCTCTCATGTACAGCAAAAGCAAGGTGAAAACTTCCTATGACAGAGAAAGTATATTCAAATGGTTCTTCAAGAAGTCTGGGATGATGGATTGTAAATCCATGGCAAAACTCCCATGATCACAAATCTGAAGAAGTTGAGAGACTCTAATCCAGTAGACCCGTCTTTGTATCGACAATTGATTGGCTCGTTAATGTATTTGGAGAATACTCGATCGCATATTTGTTTTGTGGGACATTTAAGTTATGATATACAACGGCATGGATTTATCGATTCAGATGTTAAGGTTTAAGCTATTATTGAGTTTCTTTTCATTTCACTAGATAACAATAGCATAGATAGGATCACTGAGAAATACACAATCACAAGAGACACATCATTTATCCTGGGAAACCCTCATGGGGGAGAAAACCCAGCAAAAACTTCCTTAATATAGATAGCCAATACAATGCCAAGAGATAACTCAAACAAATACAGAAAGTCCTCTCCCAAGAATGCGCCTCTCTCTCTTTCTTTTCTTCTCCAACTGCAGCTCCAAACTTGTACTCTGATGAACAAGTGAGTGTGTATGTAAATGAGGCGCTGGCCTCTTTATTTATACAATCCGGCAGATGACTTTTCACTAGCAGGGCCGACTTCTCAATCTGGGTGGTTATAACCACCTTTAATTAATCTGGGGGTCGACTTCTCATTCTGCCTATTACAATTAGGGTTTTACCAATCCGCAAAAGGGGATTTGGTTATTTACAATACCCGACATGATCAATCC
>ML842339.1:0-48138 GCA_009831015.1 Picea engelmannii | reverse complement strand
TTCAAGTTATAAAAGGGTCCACTAAAATACATATAAGAAGTAAGTGAGAAGGTTAAAAGAGTAAAATCAAGAGAGTTTTATTATTAAAGGGAAGAAAAATTAAATTCTTTTCCAATCTTAAAGTGCGTTCTATTATAAAGATATAAAGGATATTATAAGGTACAAGAGTTCTCAAGGTTAAAATGATGAAAGGAAGATTTTCTTATGAAGGTTGTCGCTTCCATGTTTCAGGTTATTTACATTAAAGGGAAGTAGTCAAGGAAAAGAGGTTAACATCGTCATCCACATGACCAAGGATGAAAATTATATTGAAATTAAATTGGCAAATCAATTATTTTTTTTTTTTTACAAAAACTAGAGGATTTTATTCATTAAAAAGGTGTGGCTGAAGCCACTTGGTACAAAAAGAAAATCTCAGTTTCTTCCAGAAATCTAGCTCATCTAGAGCATCATCCCTCCATATGATCTTCCTACTCCTAATACTTAACCAAGTTCTAATATTACTACTGAACTGAGAAGTGTATATTCGGTAGTAAATACCGTTAATACATATACATAAACAAAACATTGACAAAAAAGAGTATTAGGGTGCATCTAATTTCCATGTCCATGCTGCATACCATCCTGTCTCAGTTGTTCCTAATCATTCGGAGATGCCATAGGTATGTTGAGATCCGAGATTTGAACTTCGGCCAGCACTGCTTCTGTGCCCACATGTCCAACTGAAGGAGAATACCCACTGAACTCTTCCCTCTGAGCTAATTTCCACTGAAATGCTTCATTTTGGCTCCGCAGTGCGTCATCTTCATCCTGCAATTGCCCGATTAACGTCCTATGATGAGCCAATGTGTCCAACGCAAATGAGACGGTCGAACTGAGGGAGCAAACTCGGATAAATAGTAGCTGCCGATCCTCCACTTCTGCCAGGTCCATCACTGGTTTTTGTTCTTTGTCTTTGTCCGCCATCCAATAAAGGAGATAAACCAAAGTATGCCACCCCACACACGTTAAACCTCTGCTTGTTACTAAGTGCACCACTCCCTGACTAATGTCTACCACTGGCTTGAAGGTGAATCGACGCACTGTCGTTAACCTAGAATAGTAACCCAACCCACAAAGCCAAATGGGAGAAAAACAAACCCAAACATCGACCGACTCTTCTTCTAAGAGATACAATAGAGAATTGACAACCAAAACTTCCATTGCACCATTAATTAACAATACCATCCAACAATAATGAGAAATCGAAATGGTCTGTACTTGAATTGCATATGTTAGATTATTTCCCACAAATCCCATCTCCAATCTCGTGTATAATCCGGCTGTGCCTTCCATACTATAATTCCACCACTGTTAATCCGGCTGTGCCTTCCATACTATAATTCCACCACTGTACTTGCACTACAACCCCAATTCCTGATATAATAACTGCAATTTCTGCCTTCGGAAGATCCATTGAACCACTAACTGATGCGTACCAACCTGGTACCCTCGCACCTGAATTTTGGATCTCTCCATGCGCTAGTATAATGTTTCGAAGATGCCTAATGCAACCCTGTCTTATTCGCGGAGCTTGGATGGGACAGAGTCTTGAGGCATACTTACATCCTCCACACAGAGAGAAATACACCATGTGGAGACACTCCAAACCTTTATGCATGAGGTCACAGGGGGATCTCCATACGCTCTTGACCATCTACTCCATATGCCTAAGGACATGATAGAATTGAGCTTGGAGACTTTGCAAAGAAAGTCTAATACGGTTGATCAACACGTTTAATTTGATATCCTTGGGGGAAGAACCAAAAACAAGAAATCTGATGGTGTTTCTGGAGTCCCCAACTATAATCAAGTTATAGATTTTCCTTTGTTTCATCAATTGTATTCCCTGAAAGAGGGCGCAAGCTTCAGCCTTATTATTGGTATCAATCCCTATGTTCCAATAGAAGTCAAGTTCCCTATTTCCACCGGGGCCATATAGCACCCCCCGCACCTGCCTCCCCTGAATTTGGTAAATCAATTATTAATTCCAGAGTCGAATATAATTGAAAAGGAAGATATTTTTTGCAAGAAACAATATGAAATTAAGGAGTTACAAGTGACAATTGATGAATATGAATATATATCTCAATTCAATGTTACAACTATGTATAAAGAAGAAATTGACATCAATCTCGGGTTACCTTGGTTTAAAAAACTAGGTACCTTCATCTTAAACATGGAGAAGAAGTGTACCTTCATCTTAAACATTCCAAGACATTACAATGAGGTCAAAATCAATAATACTTTCATCAAAAGACTTTAAAGATATCTTGAAGGTGATCCTTCAAGAAAATCAAAAGTCACTATCAAGGATGCAAAAAGAATTTGACGAAGTTATCATGGATAAAAACGAAGAAATTTCTCGTTTAAAAGACCACAGTCAAAAACTACTTACACAGGTCAAGAAGTCAAAGGATAGAAAACAATGCGTTCAGAAGTTGGAACAAGAGAATCAAGATCTCGAGAAGAACCCATCAGAAAAAAATGAAGAAAATTCTTGTTTGAGGAACCTTAATCAAGGGCTACTAAAACAAATAAGAAAGTTGAAAGAAGAGAAACTTGAAAATCCAAACATTAGAGATATCGACAAATCATATAATGAAGAAAATTCGTGTCTAAAAAGTCATAATCAAAACCTAGTGATGCAAATTAAGAAGCTTAAGAATGATAAGAGGTCGCTGGAAAACAAGTTAGAACAAATCCAGAAGGAAGCATCAAAGTCCTCAGGAGTAAAAATCGAAGTTGTGGAAAAAGGAACAAATACAGATCCAATCCACATCACAGCTCAAGAAGATGCCAATCCAGTTGAAGAAAAGACATACGGATGTTGGAGTACAAACGATGGAAATTTCAGGTGTACTTACTAATAAAAATGCAGCGATCAAACCAGTGCCTGAAACACCAAAAGTAAATCCTGAGAACGCTACAGGTATGATAAAGGGAAGTCGTGCTACGAAGGCACCTTATCGTCACCATAATCATGAAAACTGATATATGAACAAGTCAACCTATCAATATCACCTAGGACGGAAACAATTGACTTATCTTTCGAAAAATATTGGTACTAGCACAATTAAATCTCATGATAACAATTCATCATGGAAGTGCAACGTTTGGCAAAGGATTGAATTAGGATGGTCGTATCCTTTCACAATTCAAAAATTTTTCTCAACACTTTGAGGTTCTTATCGTCTTGGATCATCATCTACGACAGCTCCAAGAATAGAGAATGATGCAAAGACATTACAAGCCAAAGAAAAAGATGTCAAGCCTCCCATCACTATGCTTTGAGGACAAAGCATTTCAAAAGGGGAAGGCAATGTTATGAACACAAATATATATATATATATATAAAGTTATAAACAGATATAGATAAATAATGATTAAATAATAATAATTGATACTCAATAACTAAATATGTTATGAAGAGACACCTTCTTGATCAAAGGCCATGTCTCTTATGAAAGGGCACCCCTGTGTGGGTATATATAGTATATACAGCCCCAATTTCTCATTTGTAGTAATCTCATATTCATTCTCATATACATTTATTTAATATATTACTTGACCATATGGATTTCGTTATTCTATTCCAAATATTTTGATGCTCATGCTGTGAACCCATTTGGTTCACCACACCTTCCTCGATATGTTTCAGCACCCTTCCATGATGGAGCTTTAATGTGATTTTTAACACCTTTATACAATCTACAATGCACCAATACTAGCAGCCTAAGAGTATATTTCACACAGCAGTATACTTTGATCTCTAGTCACCAGTGCAGAACATTGAGCCTTCTACAGCACCTTGAAAAGCAGATTCACAGTTCCTTAAATAACAGGATTTTGCAGCTGTGTTTTCAACAGTGATTACAGGCTGCAAGATGTAGCATTCCAGCAAGGGAATGGTGCTCCCTCTTTCTTCCAATGATCTCTTTCTCTGCCTATCTGCCTGTTTTCGAAAACTAGGGCCAACCCCACTCAGTTGCACAAAAAAAATTCCCAATAGCTCATCGGCTCTGGGAAAATGCCCATTTCACTGGGCCCTGCAGCACCATCCACTTCTCGTGGGCATAAAGACCACATTCTCACACAGTGAGCCACACAGCCTTCCAGGGCTTTGATAACTATTAGCCACAACTCTCAACACTTCAGAAAGTTGACAAAGCAAGGAGCACATGCAGAAGAGCTCACGGAAGCTATTACTCTTTTTATCAATGGCATCAGACTTGCTCCCACAGAGCAAGGGTGGCAACATTCTCTCAGTGAACACTCCTCAAATCTCAAAGGTTACTCTGCTCTGGATTTGGTACCACATTATTGGCATGATGGAGCCCATATTACAGCATACCAGGAATAAATTAGAGAAACACACCATATGCATTAATTGAAATTGCCACACAAAGGGCATAAAAGTACATGAATCTATACAGCCCAAAAGAATTTGGGCGATTCACCAATATATTAATTTTGGTGGGATTTAAGTCATAAGTATACTTATGTACTTCACAACTCACTTGGCATAGTCCCTTATACAACATATGACACTCCATTTAGGGACACAATTGATTCCTCTTTTTTTTTCCTCATATAAATTACATGCACAGATTTAAATCTTCGAGTATTTAATATCAACATCTATCACCTAAGATTCTTAGGACACTGTTATCACAGGATTTGTACTTGTGATGCCAATCTTGTGTAACAACTAGAAGTACTTGTCATGGTGACCTAGACAAATACTTCCCTCGTTTTAGCGTTGGGTGAAGATCTAACACAAGGGAGGCTTCCCTTGTGACCTCAAGGGATCCTATAGGAAGCTGGAGGCAAGTCTACGGCCCCCTATCTTGGTCACTCAATGAGATAGGCTAGGTCTAGGAGAGTAGAAAGGTTGGGATCAATTATACAAGGTAATTGGTTGACGTGTGTGAAACAAGAAGTATTCCAATGCATATATTAGTCAATTA
Source organism: Picea engelmannii (assembly GCA_009831015.1). NCBI lineage: Eukaryota > Viridiplantae > Streptophyta > Pinopsida > Pinales > Pinaceae > Picea > Picea engelmannii. The sequence goes on along the minus strand of ML842339.1, from coordinate 43,129 downwards.
CCAAGTCAAATCATCACCTAATCACCTCTAGACACTAGATATCAAGTCGAAATGATTGCTGTTGTAAAATTGCAGCAGTAAACCAGTGTATATCAGCAATATGTATTTTGCAACAGCAGCAATAATTCAGCCCAGAAAATATGGCAATTATATCTTAGAATTAAGCCTTCAACGAGTAAATCAATATCCAATCACCAAACAATATTTCTGAGCTAATTTTACCCCAATATTAAGTAAGTTATCAGCAATTAGTCAAGCCCTAATGGCTGTACCAAACCTTTTATAACAGCAGCAATAAATTCACCTTGTTTGCTAAACTTTGAGTTAGAATTAGTGAGGAAATGAGGTTAATAACTTGGTTGTCAAATAGCTTTGAGAGAAAGGGAGTTGTTTTGAGTTTTTGCAAACACTTGTAGAGAAGAGACTAGTGCCGTTTTTCCTTCTTAGGGCAAATGGAGTCAATTCAACACATCAAAAGGAGACTAAGTACAAGAGAAAAGGTGAAGGTTTAAACCCTATGATTACCCTCTCATAAGCCTAGGTCAAACCTCAAAGGAAAAGCCATTAAAGTTTATCCTCTCATAAACCCTAGGTGCTGTCCCACTTCTTCTAATGCGTCTAGCAAAGGAAATGGATGAAAACTAGGTTTTAAACCCTAGGTGGATAGTTATTTCTAACCCCTAAAACTAAACCCTAGCCAAGGAAAACCCTAAGGGGATAGGCAATCCTAACCCTTAAGACAAACCTTGAATGCTTCAACAAAGTTAAGGTGAAAACAATAAGGGAAGGGGATAACCCCTCTTAATCCTTCCTTAGGGTTTCAAATTATTCAAGGAAAACAATGATAACATGCAACTATTACCTCTCTAATAGAGCATTCACCAAAATATACCATGAAAATCACATGCACAATAGAAAAACACTTACTAGTCAAGGCGTATAACATGAAGAAGCCCTAGTTCATGAAGAATCCACCATTAGCGTGACAAAGCATCCATCCACATCACTCCAAAGGTGTGCATAAGACATTCATATAGAAAATAAGAGAAAAGACAACTAGTAGTGATCTCACAAGTGAGTGAGTTGTGTTTGATCCAAATGAGCGCTACCCTCATTTATATGAGGTAACCCTAGTGCATATGTCCACATAATGATGTAAAACAACAATAATCCATGACACAAGTGGGGCCGACCTCTCAAATAGCCTCTAACAATGAATAATCATGCTAATACACCATAATAATGCCCTCCTAAGTCACATAGGTGGCGACGACATGCTCTAAGAGGGTGTGTGAAGCCTCCAAAGGCCATGTCCCATCATCCAAGAGGTGCAAGCAAGGTGGATGGTGTGTCTCCTCATTAATGGGCACGTGCCCCAATGGCAAGCAAGCCCATCATCATCAAGCAAACCCCAACGCACGATGTCATCATCAAGGAGCTCAACGTCTAGGGCGGGAATGCCAACGTCCAAGGTGAAATGATCATGCATCACCTCTTTGAGTAGTGTCCAAGCATAACCAAGTGCAACGTCCTCCATCAAATGCTGAATAAGGTGTGGGATGCACTGTTCAAGGTGTAGACTTTCTTCCCATTTGCCTACCATCATGATCATATCTTTTATATGAGGGCTCATTTTTCCATTGTCCAAGGTCCAGGAGGTGTGAGAGGATGTATCTAAAGCAATGTTATCAGAACCGAAAACCTGACCGAACCGGTCGACCCCAAAAATGCGAAATCGGATCGGATTGGAAAAAAACTAGACTGAAAAACCGGTCGACCAAAAACTACATAAAATATTCAAATTTTGAAAAAAAAACATATATATTCATGTGCATCAATATAAATTCAAACCATTTATACAAAAATATGCAAAGATTCTCATTTATATAGCAAGTAAGAGTGCATATAACCAAAATAGCCTCGACTGCAATACTGCAGTTTCTGTTATAGTTTGATTGATTTTATAGTTAACTTCTAGATGGAAATCGTAGCTTAAGATCTTATCATGTTGCCTCTCTTCTACAAATTTGGTGCTCCATTAACTGTAAAGAGTGTCAGCATTAAGTTGGTTGCTTTGTGATATTTTGTCTTGTAGTTGATTTTTCTTTTAGTTGCTTATACATCTAGGTGATGCAAGAATTATTATTGTGTGACAATGTTTTTATTTCGTTGTGTGGGCCATGACTTAAGCCATGAGTGCATTATGAAGAAATAATTAGGAAGTCCTAGTTAATTGGGTGAACAGTTGTGTTCCACTATTGCCTTGTAGGTGGACCTACAAGTGTGTATTGAGGTTTAAAGACCATGATTTGCTCATTTTAAGACCATGATTTGATCATTTCTTTGCTTTTGAGGAGCTTTTGGATGTTTCTAAATTGAAAACACAACTTCTAGTTTCTAAAACTCTACATAATGTACAAAAATTGGTAGTAATTTGTTTTTTTTCCCTAAAAAAATTTGAAATCTGCCCCTTTAAGTGCGTTGTATGGGCGATGTATGGAACCGGCTAGAACCGGCCAAAAACGGTTCCAGGTCACCGGTCTGACCGTTTTTGCTCAGATGGCTGGTCTGGTCGGCCGGTTTTGCCGGACCGGGCTGGTTTTAATCAAACTGATCTAAAGGGGGACAATTACTGGGTGACCCAATGCTCTGCATCACGCGTGCTGTATCCTGTACAAAGTGCACAACGTCCTGGCGTAAAAGCACAAAGATGTCCTCCAAAGACCATGTTAGGTGCATCCAAGTCAGTCAAAACCATGAAATCAAGTAAAACCAACAATCATGGGCAAGAGTCCTAAAAAGCATACAAAGTAGGCCATCAATCAATACAAAATCCAAATGAACAACTCCCATTGGGTATCCCCTTCAAATTTCACACAAGCTCAAGACTTTATGCGATTTGGCGAGTTTAGGTATGAGAGGACCATCAAAGGAATCTATTAGGTGTGCTAGTACCCAAATAGAGAGATATTTCCTAGAAGAACCCATAAGAGATATGTAATGAATTTGAGGTGTTCATGGGGTTTACTTTTGGGCATGGGGTCATTGACATGCAAGACAATGTATGAGCTCACCTCCACGAGCGCCTTTGTAGAGGGTGTGCTTGGGTTGAGTTACCCTTTCCTTGGCGCTTTTGCATTCCAAACCCCTTATTTGCCTTTTTCTTTATTTCGTATTTGATCAACGAGTCCCCTTAAAAAGGTTTCAAGCACAACACTTCCTTTGCTTTTAGTCAGGATATATTCAAGTCCTTTTTGATAGATGTATGCGTTTATTTGCATTAGGACTAGGGGCGATTGCCATTAATGAGGGGGTAGAGCTCAATTATGGACTACAACTTTTAATTGTCCTTATTATCCCATTTCTTTCTTTTTATTAGCCAGCTGCAATCTACCTCTAGGCCTTTAGCCCCTTCTTCTCATAAGAGAATGAGGTACATGCCTTTTTGGTGTACATGTAACCACATTACCCAAAAGGTGGGAGAATGGAAGGATCAAGGATGAAAAATGGTAAGGATGATCGGGAATGGTATGCAACCCCTTTCAAAGAACTGCCAGTATTACCCCTTTTCCCTAGGAGTGACAACACGGGACTAGGATGCCCAGGATGGCCACCAAGGTGAAACAAGGCAAAAATCATAACTTCTGAGCTCATGATTCATTATACAACTTCAACTTGTGATCATTACTCAAATGCCCAATGTATTAAATATGACACTTTATATGAAACAAGGACATATGTACCTCATAATGTGCTGGGCCACCATCTCCCAATGAGCCTTGCTGATTGAGTGTGATGAGCCATGCTGATGAGGAGGCATTTAAGAGGGCTGCTGGGCTGATCTCTGTGGACATACTGACCATCATCAATCATCGGGGTCACTGTCTTCATTGTGGGCCATGAGACATGATCTCCTCTAGTTACCCCTAGGTGAGAGGGGGTAACAGACACAAACCCACCTAGGACACACAACTAACACATTACAATATTTTAATGTGTTCAACTATGACCATATAAAAAATGATTATTATCTGCAACGCGTTTGTATCTTGTCAATAAAATAGAAGGTGTGTCATGCAAATAGGAGTTCATTTCATGCCAAGTTGATTATGAGAAAGCACTAGGTGAAAGTTGATCACACTATTATGCTCATAGTTTTCAAATACTAGATGGTTTATATCCAGACATTTTTTGCTGTTGTATATTTTGTTTTGATAAATATGGCATTCGGTGTTTAATGTTATCGCTGAATATTAAGTCAAGTGACTTCACCTTGTTTTTTTGTTTCAAGAGTTGAGAATATATCTAATAATCTATAGCAAATGTACATTGGTACCAGGTGAACTTTGGACGGGATCTGAAATTGGTGGTATGAGAGCTTGGCCATGGGAGGTTGCTGAAAAAGCTCTATTCACTGACCTAAGAAACAATTTTAGTACTGTTTACTTGATGGAAGGATCATGCATTGATCTAAGAAGCCGTGTTGCTACAACTGGTGCATCTATTCTAAATACTGATATAAGATTTTTGGTATCTGATCACTCAAGAGGAAGAGTATGGAGTGGAGGATCTTACTCCTTGGCTGTCTGGTACATATCTGTTTTTTATAAGATACTTGGTGCATGTATTTCAATTTCAGCAAAGTGAGGGAGCATGGCATTAGGACTAAAATATTTTTAATATATTTTGTTAAAGCAGTGGAAAGCAATCAAATTTATTTCATTCAATTTCTTTCAAGTCATTCTTTAATTTTGTTGTGCAGGGATGCCCGAACAAGGGCTGTTCTCAAGGTGTTTGGATCAGATGCACAATTAGAGTTCTCAAGTCCAAATGTCGGGCCAGTACATGACTTTGAATTGGAAGGTGATATCAAGATGAGTTTCACTAAAGTTTCTAGGAAAGAAAAGATTCAAGGGCCACTGAGTTTTTTCCAACGTTCAAGGAATGCATTGTTAGGAGCAGCAGATGCAGTTTGTCGAGCGACAATAGGAAGTCAATTCTTAGATGATGGTAAAAAGGTTCAGGCTATGGTGGCATCAGAAGATGGAACTATTTGGACTGGATATGCTAATGGGTTACTTGTCCATTGGGATCACCTGGGCAATCGAGTTCAGGAATTTCAAAACATTTCTGTAGGTGTCCATTGCCTGTGCACTTTTGAAACAAGATTATGGGTTGGATATGGAGATGGAAGGGTACAAGTCATGGAACAAGATGGTAAACTGTTGAGAGGATGGTTGGCACACAGTTCAGCTGTTGTGCAGATGGCTGCGGGTGGTGATCATGTTTTTACTTTGGCTGCCCATGGTGGCATTCGTGGTTGGAACATGACAATACCTAGTCCACTAGAAAGCATTGTAAGATCAAGACTAATTGACATGGCCCCAACTTATACAAAGCAAGAACATATAAAGGTATTGGCTGGCACTTGGAATGTGAGTCAAGGAAGAGCTTCCTTTGAGTCACTACGTTGTTGGTTGGCATCTCCAGCATCAGAAGCCAGCATAGTGGTTGTTGGGTTGCAAGAAATGGAAATGGGTGCTGGTGTTCTTGCTATGGCAGCTGCAAAAGAAACGGTGATTGTCCTAACTCATTACCTTTCATTTGAAGATATTTTGACATTTATGGCTTGTTGAAAAGTAAAAGCAGACATGTGTACTTCCATCATAATGGAGTTTCATGGGAAAATAATAAATATCAAATAAACAAAATATGCATATCACAGAGAAGCTTCAATCTCATTATCGTGAAGGTTGTATGATGCATATACTTAAATTGTGGAACAGGATTTGCATGAAAATAGAATATTAGGACTGCAAGAATAATATACAGATTTACATATGGACAGTTGCCAATGAATGGTAAGAGAACTGCCAGCTAAAGTTGAGTTGACTCTTTATGACATCTTAACCTCTTTTTATGTTATTTGACATAAAACCAGATTGATTTGTGAGTCTAAAAACATTCTTGTCAAGAGTAGATGCTCCTCCTAAACACTTTTTGGTCTATTTAATGTTTAAACATAGAAGTAGTTACCATATCGGTTCAAATATCAAAATTAGAGCTGCATTAAAAATATGAATTTTGAACTCATCCTTGTTCAAGTAAGAATAAAACAACTGCTTCCCTATTTAAGCCTTTATTCCACCATAGCAGGCAAAAGGATCGGTTTCTGCTGTACCATAAAGATAAGTAAGTAGGGGAATAACCACCCTATGGGTTTTTCTTGTCTTCCTATGCTCCTTAGAAATGCATAGGACTTTCTTAAATTTTTTCTCACATGATAGAAGGATCCTTTATTACAATAGGGTCAAAAGATAAAGGGATTCTTCAAAGAATATACAATGCTAAATTTGTAAGGAGAAGAAAGCATTCGAGTTCTAAATGAGACAGCTGGTATTTTAACAATTTGGATACATTCAATGAAAATAGAACATAGACGAAATCTTAGACTAGATTCCTAGATACATTCGTACCAATATAGCTATGCACATATATTTGGTGTGTGTAGTTATATACAAAAAGATGTATATGTGAAATACATACATACATGCACATTTGATTTTGTGCATATATGTAAATATGCTTGCACTCCCATTTACATACTTACACACATATATGTAATATATTTGTTAAGAAACAAGCAAACAAGCATGTGCACACTTGTGTGCTTCTATGACATGGTGGGGTTGCCTAATTTCAAGGTGGAAAGGACAGGAGTGTGCAAGGGATGTGGAGTTGCTAAATATGCTGAGTTTGATTTCCCAAGCAGAGAGCATAGATTGAGAGCGATTCTTGATCTGGTACATTTTGATGTGTGTGGATGCATGTCATTAGGTTCATTGACAAGTAATCTATCACGTTTCTTTCATTTGCGATTCTTCTAGGAAAACCTGGATTTAATTTATAAAGACCAAGGATGAGGTCTTTAGTAGGTTCGAAGAGTTCAAAGTTTGTGTAGAACTAGACAAGTAGGAAGATGAAGGTACTGATATTTGATAATGGAAGAGAGTATACCTCCAGTGAGTTTGGTTCCTTTTGCAGAGAAGTGGGGATCAAGAGGGAGTTCATAGTGCCTTATAACCCGTGGTAGAATGGAGTTGCTGAAAGAAAGAACAAGTCCATTGTTGAGACAACCAAGGCTATGGTTCATGACCTATATTTACCTATGTTCCTTTGGGAAAAGGCATGTGGTACAACTATCTACATCTTGAATAGGTGTTGTCATATGGTATTGAAGGTCAAAACGCCAAAAAAAACTTTCATTGGTGAGGAACCACAGTAATCCACATTCGTGTTTTCGGTTGCCCTGTATATATTCATATTCTTGCAGAGATAAGAACTAAATTGGAGGCCTCTAGTTTGAAGGGTGTTTTTGTTGGATATAGTGAGTCCTCCAAGGCTTATACAGTCTACATTCCGTCACAATGGAAGATAGTAGTGAGTGAAGATTTTCTGAGGTTCTATAGGCTGCCCAACAGGCCTGTCATTTGACCTCTTGTTGGGCACTATGTTTGGGTCCTTTCACACTGTTTTACTTGCTGTTTTACGACAGCCATCTTGCTGTTCAAAACAGCCCACTAAATCTGAACTTTGCCCTCTCAAAATCTGCCCACAAAACTTTGGTTTGATGCTCTTTAATGCCTCTTGTTATAAGGATAAATTATGGATAGTTTTGCTGTCCAAGTTAGCCTTCAATAGCATGCATTAAACATCAAAAACACCTCTAGGATCTTTAACAACCTACCATTGAAAATACCAAGCAAACATGACAAATGAACACATGATATTTTTGGTCAACATGATCTTGGAAAAACCCCCATGAGGAAAACCAGTTAGAGAGATAGATATGTATTGGAGATCTCAAAGCAATAGTACAAGAAGGAAATAAATACAATTGAACCTGGTACAATAGCAACCCAACTTAGGATGCTTTGGAGTTCCTTGTAGATGTGCCTGCTAGCCCTTGAACAAAGGCGCCCTTTGCTTTGGTGTGCCCTCCTTCCTTTGCTAAGCCTCTTGCCTTTTCCTTGTCTCTTGCTTTTGCCTTGGACCTTGCGCCCTCTTTCCAAGAACGCTTCCTCTCCTTGGCTTGGTGCGCACTACTACCAAGTGCGCCCCTCCTCTCACAAAAACACCAACACACAAGTAAAGGTGCCCTCCTCTAGCGAATGCACCAACCTCTAGAAAGCTCCCTCTCACAAGCCAATGCGCCTCCTCCCTTTGGAAGCGCTCCTCCTCTAGCTTGTGCGCCCTCAAGAGTCCATGCAAACTAGACTTGCGCCCCCCATACACAAGGTGCACCCTCTCCTCTAGTTCATGCGCATGGCCTCCATGAATGCCTCCTCAAGGTAGCTCGCGTCCTCCTTCTTTACCTTCTCCAATACCTCACTTGCTCTCTTCCTCCTCACTCAACTCTCTCAAGTGACGAATGAATCTCATCCTTACCCTTTTGCCTCCTTTAGCTTCTCTTTGGCCAAACCTAAAAGATCAAGGGCCTAGATCGCATCTAGCCCAAGTCTAATCAATGGGTGAGATCACTTCTCATAAATCTCACTTAAAAACCCACTTTACTTAAGTTTCCATAGTTTGCTTTATGTCTATTAATTCACTCACTTTGTGAATTAATTGTCACTTTATGAATTAAGTAACAAATTTCACTTTATGACTTAAGTGACTTAAGTCGATGTGAAATTAGAACATAAAGTAAAGGTATAAGGGTAATAGTCTCCCCCTTTGTGTTTAGAGACTCACAAAGACAAGGGGACCACTTTCCAAGGTACCCAAATCTCATCAGTGAGTAGAGATGTGAAGTTTGATGAGGATGCATGGTCCTCAAGGTCTTAGGAGTCTCCAATAGTGGTTGAGGAGGGAGAAAAGCTTGCTGTTCCAAATGCTGATCCAGAGAAATAAGAAATTTCAGAATCAGATTAGCAAGGTTTTACAGGTGGAACCGATGCTTCAATGCCTTCTAGTTTAGCCAGGAAGCCTAGGTGGATTACCTAGACATTGCATGATGCATTGATGTCTTCCATTATTGATGTAGAGCCTTCTAGTTATGAGGAGACAATAGGTTAGTAGGTATGGCAGACTGCCATGGTGGAGGAGCATAGCTCCATCATGAACACTGATGTTTGGGAGATTATGCTCGGACTAGTGAGGAAGTCAATGATTGATTCTAGGGGGTTGTACAATGTGAAACATGCATGGAAACATAGAGATGTCCAATGCTTGGTTCATAGCAAGAGGATTCTCTAAGAGAGAGGGAGTTGACCATGAAGAGAGCTTTATTGTAGTTGTCGGGTATACTTCCATTAGGTCCATTATGTCTTTAACATCAGTTTCTTTGTGACATTTATATAAGATGGATGTAAAGACAATGTTTTTTAATGGTTTTATTGAGGAGGAAGCATACATCAATCCTTTGAGAGGCTTTGAAGTGCATGGGTGAGAGACCCATGTATGTAGATTGTAGAAGGCCCTTTACATGTTGAGGCAGGCACCACGTGCTTGGTACTTAAGGATTTATGAGTACTTGTTAGGTTTGGGCTTCACAAAAATTGTTGCAGATCCAAATCTTTATTATTTATTTGATAGATCTGATTTGTTTGTTTTGGTCTTGTATGGAGTTGATCTTATCCTTACAGGTAGTTTTGAGAAGCTCATAGCATGGCACAAGACAAAGTTGGCACGGGAGTTCGATCTAAAGGACATTGATGTTACACACTTTTTCTTGGTTTTAGTGGTTTGGCATAATCTAGGTGAGGCCTTCCTCGGACATGTAAGTATGCAATCGAGATTTTGAAGAGATTTCAGATGGATTGTAAGCCTATGATATGAAATCTAGAGTTATCAGTAGATTTAGAGTAAGATTTGGTAGATCCAACTGTGTATAGATAGTTGATTAGTTCCCTTATGTATCCGGTGAATATTGGACTTGATATTTGTTTTGTATTAAACACTTCGAGCCACGATAGATTCATTAGGTTGTTGTAAAACATGTGCTTCATTACATGAAAGGCACAATACAATATGGTTTGAGGTATGGTGGAGATGGTGAGGTGATGCTATATGGTTTTATGGATTTTGATTAAGCTAGCGATGCAAGTGGCACGAAGAGTACTTTGGGGTTTTGATTTAGTTTAGGTTTAGGTATGATATCGTGAAGAAGGAAGTGGTGGCGCTTAGTTCGACAGAGCTAGAAGAGATGGTAGTCAGCTTTGCTAGTTGTGCAACTATCTGGCTTCACAAGTTGATTTTAGAGTTGACTGATTAGATATTGGAGCGTACTGCAGTATACTGTGACAATCGGGGTCGTATCGGAGTCCATGAGAATGCAATCTTTCATGATTAGTCCAAGCATGTAGATATATGGTACCATTTCATCCAGGACATAGTTCAAAGGGTGTAGTGATCCTAGAGTATGTTTCTTTAGATTCACAGGTTGTAGACATTTTGACTAAGGCCTTGGCTAAAGGGAAATTCGAGATGTTGAGGGAGAGTCTTTGATTGTATCAAAGGATGGCATTGGATTTGATCCTGGGAGGGTAGAAGCCATCACGAAAGTCCCATTGCCAGAAAATAAAAAGCAAGTCCAATAATTTTTCGGCCAAATCAATTTTATTAGAATATTCATCCTAAACTTTGTCGTGATAATAAAGCCAATATCTAACTTGCTGAAGAGAGATTGTGAATTCAAATGGAGTGATGAGGGTTACAAGTCATTCCAAATCATAAATGAAGCGATACCATTAGCTCCAGTTTTGGTTAGTCCCTATTATTCTGAAGGTTTTCAGATTTTGCACTATACCATTGCCAGAGATTTGTTCTAGAAAAACGATCAAGGTATGGAACAACCAATTTCCTTTATGAGTAAGGCATTGAGAGATTCAAAACTAAAGTATTCAATTATGGAAAAGCAAGCATATGCTTTGATTCAGTCCTTAAAGAATTTTTGGAGCTATGTGGGTTATTCAAGAATCATTATATACGTTCCTCATGAGGTTGTGAAGGATATTTTTGCCCAACATGATTGTTTGGATATTAGAGCAAAGTGGGTTTCAAGGATTCAAGAATATTACATGGAAATTAAGCCCACCAAAATAATTAAAGGACAAGGTCTAGCAAAAATGTTGATTGAAGGTAATGAAAATGAATTGAACATTGGTTGTGTTGACATGATTGCCTCCATCTTGGATAAGCTAGTGCATTATAGTTGGTATTCAAATATTGTGTATTATTTGAGGAATCTCATGTGTCCGGATAATTTGAGTGACCAAAAAAGAAGAGCTCTTAGGATAAAAGCTTCTAAGTATTGTTTGATTCAAGTAGACCTAGGATGGAGGAACCTCGATGGTTTGATACTCAAGTGTGTTGACAAGGATGAGTCTAGAAAGCTCATGACATAATTACATGTGGGATTTTGTGGAGGACATTATGCTACTAGGATGCCAATGCATAATATTTTGAGAGCAAGATATTAACAACCAACATTATTTGTAGATGTCCATTGTTTCATTAGATCATGTCATCCCTATTAGCTTTTTGCAAGAAGGAATCATTTGGCAGTCCTACCTTTGCAACATGTTGTAATAGAGGCACCTTTTCAATAGTGGGGCTTGGATTTCATAAGGGAGTTCAAAGAAAACTCAAGCAATGGTTTTTGGTGGATTATTACAACTATAAATTATTTTACTAGGTGGGTCGAAGCCATACCCATAGAGAAGGCAACAAATAAGGTGTTGATCGAGCTTTTGGAAGATACGATAATTATGAGATTTTGTGTGTCAGCAAAGATCACCACAGATAATGCCTAGGCTTTTAGTTCGATGGAATTGTCAAACTTTTGTTATGAATATGGAATTATCTTGTTCCATTCGTTAAACTATTATCCCCTGGGAAATGGTTTAGCAGAATCCAAAAACAAGAATTTTATGACGATTATCAAAAAAGTTGTTGGAGATAATAAGAAATCACAGGGTAGCAAGATCAAGCATGCTTTGTAGGTAGATCATATCACAAAGAAAGAATCCATAGGAAAGAGCCCTTTTGAGATGGTGTATGGAATGGAGGTTACGTTACCTATTCATTTGAAGATTCCAATATATTGGTTGCTACAACATTTCACAACTAACCAGGAGGCAGTTCAGGCAAGGTTAAATCAATTGGTGGAGCTTAACAAGAATAGGCACAAGGCTTCTACAAAAAGGGGACCTGGTCCTCATGTGGGACAAGAGGAGGGAGAAACTAGGAAAACATGGTAAATTTGACAAGTTATGGTTAGGTCCTTATAGGATTCAAGACCACATTGGAGCAAATTCTTTCTACCTCAACAATTTGGATGGAGAAAAGATGCAGTTGCCTGTAAATGGGAAAATATTGAAGATGTACTACATATATGGCATTTCATGTCGTTGATAGCTTAGTAGAATAGGATGAATAAGTTCTTATGAGCAACAGATTAGAATAGTACTGCATATCATTGTTGTGTTTACTAGCTTGGTTTATTTTATGTTGTAAAGCCGTTTTTGACATAATGTACCTGATTTCATGCACTCTATGCCCCGCTTTTGATTTTATTGTGTGATGTGTCATGGTGAGATTCTCTCCCTACAATATGGATCTTATCTCTTTTCATGTTGAGCTGTATCGAGTATTGATAATGATTTTAGAGTTCTCATGCACTGTTTGCCAGAGCACTTGTCCCCATGTTGGAGCCAGTTGTCACCCATTACAATGTACGAGTATGATTTTGCACACCTTATCATATGTGGCAAGTACTTCCAAATATTCCAGACATATGATTGGGTCAATCCAGAGACTTTTATGGACGCACACTTTTTCTGGCATTACCCTTATGGTTCTATTGAGTATTGACTAACTGCTTAGCGGTTAGGTGTGCGATGTCTAGAGAAAAGTGGATAGTGCAAAGTTATTGGTTTATGTACCTAGGCATTGACAATATTTCCAGTTGCTTTGTATTTAGTCTTGTGATGGTGTCTTGAGATTGTCTCTTGTTTAGGATGGAGACCACTAGTTTAGAGTTGTAGTGATGGTTTCATTGTTTGATTGGTTAGGAGGGTATATCTCACATTGTTCCCTTCTCTTATATGTTGATTGTCACTTGAGACATGATTAGACATTGGTTGGATGGTGTTTGAGTTTATTTCATGAGTGATTGTTATCACACAAACCTGCACAAACAAATTGTGAAAATTCCAGGTCCTATCAACTTGCCTTCTGGGTCTGTCTTGACCACAGAGAGGCTCTAAGTTTCACTGTCTTCTTCTTTAGTTTTCTGCTGTTTTATAACAGCCAACAGTTCAAATACTTTCAAGCTGATTTGTTACGGTTATGTTCTCAATTTGGGTGCTCTAGCATGTCGTTTTTGTCATAAGAATTAGTACATGCAACTCAAATAAACATAACACACCTAATACATCGTTTATTGCTGATTATGAACAGATCTAAGAACTAATATCATGCATTTGTAGACACAGGTATTTTTGGTCAACATGACCTTGGACAAAACCCCCCCGGGGAAAACCAGTTTGGGATCTATGTGTATATATGAAGAAAGCAAATGAAGGGTTACAGTAAACACAATACAAGATAGAACCTGATACAATAGCAACTCCAACAGAGAAGATATGTAGGTTCAAATCCACCAAATGCGCCCCAGAATGGTGCACCCCTCATGCAAACTGCCAGAACCACTGAATCTGCTCCAATTGCCATCTGTGATGTCAGATCTGAAAACCCCTCCATAGGAATGAAGCTCCAGTAGATGTCCTCACTCTGCAACTGACCTCACTGCAATCTGATGGCTAGATATCCTACCAGGAATGAATCAGCCTGCCAAGCTAATGCGCCCCTCTCTGAAGTAGAATAGCTCCAGTAAATAAGTGAAGCAAGCATCTCCAAGCCTCCCACAAGGAATGCTAGCGACCTCCCTCAAGAATCCTCATGCAACTGATCTCATCTCCATAGCTCAAGTGCTCCTCTCACAACAAGCAAAACTCACAATGAAGAATGTGCCCTCCTTAGACCCTTTGCGCCCCTCTTAGACCTCAATTAGGAAACCTAGAAATGAATGGTGGAGATTCAATCTAGTCAATGGTTGAGATCTCCCCATTCATCCGTAAATCATAAACCCACTTTTGGGTTAAGTTTCCTAAGTCCACTTATGTCTCCAAATTCACCCCTTTGTGAATTAATAATCACTTTATGCCAAAAGTGACCAAATTTCACTTTAACCAAAGTCAAAGTGAAAATAGACAAAAGTACAAGGTACAAAGTGTTGAAATAATGTAACTGGAAAGAGTATTCTTATTATTATTGTTATATTATTCATAGGATCAATCCCCATTGTGGATTGATCATGTCGGTTATTGTATTAGGACTAAATCCCCTTTTGCGGATTGGTCAACAGACAATTGTAATAGGCAGAATAAGAAGTCGGCCCCGACAGTTATTATTGAGACCCAGAAATATAATAAAGGTGGGTTTACCCACCCAGATTGAGAAGTCGGCCCTGCCAGTGAAAGTCACTTCACACATGCCAGACTTGTATATATAGAGAGGCTAGCGCCTCACTTTATCACACAACACACTTGGTCATTTTCTAAGAGGCAAGCTGCAACTTACCAGTTGGAGAGAGGGAGAAGAGTGGCGCATCTTTTGGAGAGGACTATCTGTATTGGTTTGAGTTATCTCTTGACATTGTAATGGCAATTTATGATAAGGAAGTTTTTGCTGCGTTTTCTTCCCCTAGAGGGTTTCCGAGGATAAATGCTGTGTCTCTTGTGAATGTGTATTTCTCAGTGATCTTGTTCTTATGTTGCTCTTATCTATTGAAATGCAAAGAACTATAATAATGGCATAAAACATTAACACAAAGTGTCATGACCTTCCCTCATGTGCTAAGGAGGTCAAAAAGCACATGGGGAACACCTCCCAAGGTACAAATCTCAACACAAATCTGCCTAATAATTTTAGACAACCAACCTTGTCACTGTTGGAAGCCTCTTTGTTTGGACAAGTAATATTCCGGTCTTAGGGGGGTGTCCTTGTTGAGTGTATGTTGTCACCTGATAAACAAATCGACACATATTCCAAGATGATCAGCACACTAAGAACTCACTTTTAGGCTATCCGAATATAGTCAAAAGCGAGTATCAGTTCAAAGAATGATGTTTTGTTTGGTTGGGATTAGAAAGCAGAGGTAGTTATTGGAACTAGACAGGGATTGGTGGAACCGGTTTGTTCGACCGGTTTTGGCATATTTTCGCTTCGGTCAGGGAATTCGGGCCATTTTAGGCCGATTTGGTACTGAACCGGCCTTAGGGCATCGAACCGATAGGTTCCATACAACACCGTATGACGTGAATGGGGACCACGAAAATCTAAATTTAAAA
Source organism: Picea engelmannii (assembly GCA_009831015.1). Lineage (NCBI taxonomy): Eukaryota > Viridiplantae > Streptophyta > Pinopsida > Pinales > Pinaceae > Picea > Picea engelmannii. The sequence continues at coordinate 27,713 of ML842339.1, read as the reverse complement.
AAAACAATAAATTAAAAGATGGGTTGCCTAATAACTAACCCTAGGGCCCTACTAACACTATTTAAAGAGGTCCCTGCCCCCTCCATTTCACCCACTCTAGTAATTAATGGTAATATTAAATTTTTTAAGTAAAAGAATGACATCCTTTACTTAAAATTTTGACATTACCATTAATTTTTTTAGGATGTTTGAGATTGGTTCCAACCTCATTGGACTTCATTTGGAGAAAGTAGAATTTTAGGTCCCATTCAAAATTCAACAGATTTAACGGGTTTTAGGATTTCAAGATTGGCAGGATTGCAACGTTTCTACTAGATTCTATCATGTATGAGGGCATGGAACCAACATTTAATGAAGAGCACCACACCCTCTATGTACCTCACTGTTGGTGGCATTGACTGTTGAACTCTAATGTCATGATCCTAGTAAAAGTGTACCCTTCACTCTAGTAAAATCACTTATTAGGCATGTTAAGCTTTTTCTATCTTATTTTAATGCTTAGAGTGTTAGTGTTTGTAGCTCAGGCATGTATTTTCGCAAGGGTGCCTACTTGTGGAAATCGTCATTAAATGTATCCTATGCTTTTTCTAGAGTTCACTTTATTAATTAATTAATAAAGTGAACGTCTTTTATTAAAGTGACTGAGTTGAGTCACTTAATAATTTAATTAAAAGAGAGCCATTGATCTCACAATTAGATCTTGACCATTGAGATTAGGGATTTGGTTGAAGTCAAAGTTATAAAAGACAGAGCGAGAAAAAGACAAAGACATAGAGAGCATTTACTAAAGTCACGTGAGTAAATGAGAAAATTAGAGATCTGATTTTTAGCTTGGCAAGGAGATTTTCAACAGGAAAATACAGTGAAGAAAGCAACTTTAATTACTAGCCAGATCGTACAACAACAAGCTAGTAGAGGTCGCACTTGAGCATCTAGAAATGGCCGCACGTGTGAATTTGTACGAGGGTAGTAGGTTGCAGGTTTGGCAGAACAACGACAAAAGTGTTTGCAGGCCGCATGTGTGAGCAGGACAACCCACACATGCGAATCCATACAGGCCGTATAGTTGTTGGGCCGTACAACAAGTCTTGGCAGCAGTTTGAGGTGATTTCGTTCTTTAGATTTTTTGTTGTTTCGCTGTAAATTTTCTAAGAGCCATTTTTCCAGTGATGGAGATCTTGTAAGTTTTGATGATATTTGAAAGATGAACTAATTTAGAAGAGAAAAAAATAATTGTGCATTGTGTGTGATTGCTTTTCTAGTTTTCATTGCAAGAGTTAATAATTCCAGTAAAGTAATCTAGATTTGATATGTTTGCTTAGATTGTTGGTTTTAGAGTAATTAACATGGTATTAGAGCTCTTGCTTTGAGAGAAAAGCAGATCCAGTTTATACAGTGCAGATTATTTCAGTGAGCTTGAAGGACAAAGCTCAAGACAACCATGTCAATCATCGGTGTGAAGGTAATTTTCTACCTTGGAAGGCAAGACTAATACTGCTCATGAAGGAGCACGATTTGTAGGATGTCGTGACTAGTGGTATTCCAACTCCAATACCAGCATAGACTGCAATACAAGGCGCACAACAAGTGCAACTAGTGGTAGATCTAACTATACGGGTAACGTGGAGAAGAAAGACATAAAGGCATAGAGGGTGATCCTAGAAGCTATCAAGGATCATCTAATCTCACATGTGTCAGAGAAGGCCAGTTCCAAGGAGATGTTTGATGCCCTAGTATCACTTTTCCAAAGCGATAACATGAGTCGGAAGATGATTCTCAAAGCCAAGCTCAAAGAATACAGAATGACCCATTCCAACAATGTGACCAGCTACCTTATGAGGATCACACAGATCCGTGACCAACTTGCAACTATTGGAGAGGCTGTGTTGGATGCAGAGCTAGTAAATGTTGCTCTGAATGGATTCACCAAGGCATGGGAACCATTCATCATGGGCATCTGTGCCCGAGAGTAGCTTCCCAAGAAGGAGAGACTTTGGGATGACTGCATTTAGGAGAAGACTCAGAAGGAATCCATATCCAACAAGCAAGGATGAGGTGGAGGAGATGAAAACTTAGCCCTTGTCAGCAAAACCAAGAAAGGCAAAGGGAAAGTTTTTTTCAAGAAGGGTAACAACCAAGGAGAGGGGCAACAGTCTGGGTGGAAGAGAGACATGAGCAAGATCAAATGCTACATTTTCCATAAGAATGGCCACTTTGCCTCTCAGTGTCCACAGAGAAAGAAAGGCAAGTCGTAGACAGTTCCAGCGACAACAAAGACAGTTGAACGAACTTGCATCAAAGTTCGAGAGTGATTTTTCATTCGTGTCTTGTCTTTCTACCAACACTACTCCCAATAGTGCATGGTACTTGGATAATGGCACATCCCACCACATGACAGAGGCTAGAGAGTTGTTCAACAATTTATCAGAGGACTTAGAGATCCACATATAGCTTGGCAACAATGCCAAGTATCCAGTGAGGGGTTAGGGGACAATGCAGTTCCATCTTGAATCGGGAGGATCCTTTATGCACAGGAGGTATTGTATGTACTTGGCCTGAAGAAGAACCTGTTGTCCATTTCAGTCATGGGGGACAAAGGTTATGAGGTTAACTTCTGGAGGGGGCAAGTGTTCATTCGCCCAGAGGGAGCTAGTCCAGACATTCCTTTGAGGATTGGAGTCCTGGATGGGAACCTATATAGACTTCAGGGCTAGCAGGTTCAGGCATTGATGCACACCAGTGAGATCTTGTGCGAGTTGTGGAACAGGAGGATGGGGCATCTCCATCAAAGAGCTCTACCATTACTGAGGAAAATGGTCACTGGGTTTCCAGACTTTAGTTTGGATCATCAGGGGGTGTGCAAAGGTTGTGCTCTTGGAAAGAATGTCAAGGCATCATTTCCTAGTAGTGAGACTTGATCCAAAGGCATTTTGGATCTGCTACATTCTGACGTTGGTGGGCCTATGTCAGTTGCTTCAGTGAAGGGTGCATCCTATTATGTGACCTTCATTGATGACTTCTCCAGTAAGACCTGGATCTACTTCATGAAGATCAAGGATGAGGTCTTCAGTCATTTTAGAGAGTTCAAAGCTCAGGTGGAGAACATGACAGGAAGGAAGATCAAGGTGTCGAGGATAGACAATGGGGTGAGTACACCTCCAATTAGTTCATTGATTTTTGCAAGGAGGCATGGATCAGAGGGAGAAGACTGTGGCCTACAACCTGCAGCAGAATGGGGTTGCAGAGAGGAAGAACAGGTCTATCGTCAGTGCGACGAAGGCCATGAACCATGATCAGAGTTTGCCTTTGTTTCCATGGGCCGAGGCATGCAACACAACTGTGTCTTTGCAGAAAAGGAGCCCACACCGAATATTGGAGGATAAAACACCGGAGGAAGCATTCATAGGCATGAGACCTGAGATAGGACATCTCAGGAGTTTTGGTTGTCCAGTCTATATCCACATCCCTATGGAGAAGAGGACAAAGTTGCATCCCTCAGGAGAGAGGGGCATCTTGGTAGGTTATAGCGAGGATTCAAAGGCTTACAGAGTCTTCTCGACAGAGCAGTGGAGGACAATGATTAGCTGAGATGTCAAGTTCGAGGAGAACTTGGCATCTAGGAAATCTCAGGATCTACCCACAATTGTAGAGGGGCCACAAGAGGCGGGCCCAAAGGATGAGTCAAGAGCAGAGACTTCTAGTGCAGGGAGGCAGATTCCAAAGGAGATGGAGGATTAGTTAGCCCCTTCGACTTCATTTAGGAGGCCTAGATGGTGTGAGCAGACCTTGCGGGATGCTCGGGAGCATTTTGAGCCTCCCAGGACCACACTTCGAGAGAGCATGCCTCCTCGGAAGTTTTCGACGTATATGGATTTGATGACCAACGTCATAGACTCAGAGCCCTCCAACTTTGAGGAAGTAGGCAACTAGCAGGGTGGAGAGATGCCATGGTGCAGGAGCACAGCTCCATCATGAGAAATGATGTCTAGGAGATTGTGCCGAGGCCAGAGGGAAAGTCAGTGGTGACTTCTATATGGCTTTACAAGGTAAAACATACAACATTTGGCAGTGTGGAGAAGTACAAGGCCATATTTGTGGCTCGTGGGTTCTCTTAGAAAGAGGGAGTAGACTACGAGGAGACTTTTTCTTCTGTAGCTAGATACTCCTCTATCCGAGCAATACTTTCTATTGCTTCTGAGATGGGATGGAGCATCCATTAGATGGATGTGAAGACTGCCTTCCTCAACGGAGTCATTGAGAAAGAGGTCTACATCGAGCAATGATAGGGGTTTGAGGTCCATGATAGAGAGACGCATGTATGCAGGTTGAAGAAATCCCTTTATGGACTCAAACAGGCACCCAGGGCATAGTACTCCAGGATCGAAAACTATTTGCAGGGCATAGTCTTCACCAAGAGTGAGGCAGATCCCAACCTATACTTGTTGGTTGGATCTGAGGTCCTCATCTTGGTGTTGTATGTGGATGATCTCATTTTGATAGGTGAAGAGAGGCTGATTGTAGGATGCAAGTTAGACCTAGCGTCAAAATTTGAGATGAAGGATATCGGGCCAATGCATTACTTTCTGGGACTTGAGGTTTGGCAGCGATTGAGCGAGATCTTCCTTGGACAGGGGAATTACACTCTTGAGATCTTGAAGAGATTCAGGATGGAGGAGAGCAGATTGATGGCCAATCCGATGGTGACCAACTCAAGGAAGATTGATTCTTCAGATTCAGAGTTGGCAGACCCCAGACAGTATTGACAACTGATTGGCTCGTTGATGTATCTAGTCAACACTTGACCAGACATCTGCGTTGCTGTTAACTCCGTAAGTCAGTTCATGGTGGAGTCGAGGGAGGTTCATTGGGTTGCAACAAAGCACGTGCTCAGATACTTGCAGGGCACAGTAGGATATGGATTGCAGTACCTTGGTGGAGATGGTGTGAGGTTGCAGGGCTACTTAGATTCAGATTGGGCAGGTAGTGATACAGATCGGAAGAGCACCTTTGGGTGCTGCTTCAGTTTGGGATCAACAACCATTTCCTCGTTCAGTAGGAAGCAGATATCAGTAGCACTGAGTTCAGTTGAGGCCGAGTACATGGCGGCCAGTCTAGTTAGTTGTGAAGCCATCTGGCTTCGCAAGCTACTCACATGATTGTTTAGTTAGGATCTTTAGCCGACCTTGATCCACTGCAATGATCAGAGTTGCATCAAATTCTCAGAGAATCCAATGTTTCATGACAGGTCGAAGCACATCGAGATTAAATACCACTTCATCAGAGACATGGTGCTTGGATCAGGAAAGGTGGGATCTTTCACCACTGAGTTGATCTCTTAGGGTTTGTCCAGTCAAAACCCTCAAAACCCCCCAAGTGCATGGACTCTCTAGCAAGAAGCCAGACATCAAAATGATAAACAACATAATGAGATAATAAAGGTGCCTATCTCTCTTTTATCCCCCCTATTCACCTTTTCTCCCCAAGTGACTTTTACTTTATTTTATTATTTCTTAATTAAATCACTTTATTAATTATTAACCATTTTTCCTCTAAAAAGTGATTTATCCATCCTTATGGCTTCTCCGGCCACTGAAAGTCACTTCTCATCATCTTTTCCTTTAGTTGTCTTTCTCTCGATTCCGATGAGCTATTACACTAAGAGGTTCCTCCAAGTATTATGCCCATATGACCTTCTTAGTGAATTTAATTAAAACAAAACCCATAATAACTCAAAATTATGGAAATCGTCGAAATGCAATGGAACCAAAGCCAAGCTGTGCAGAATGGATCCTGATGATGAAATATGATGAACGATGCAAGTCGGGCCCAATAAAACCCCTAAATACCTCATGAACTCGTTATCACACCCATTTGGCTACTCTGGTCAACATAACACTCTGTAATATAATAATATCCAAAAATGGGGACATTACAGTCCTCCCAACTAGAATATTGCTTGTCCTCAAGCTATAATGGAATCACTCTGTATGTGATACCATGATCCCATATCCACCTGTGTGACCTGTAGTAAGCTCTCCTCAAGACATGGCCCCTCCAAGTGCTCACCATACATGATACCCAATTGCTCTTGATGAGTAGGATGATCGTGTGCACCCAATCCTCGGTCAACTCCCCAAGCAACCACTCTACTCGGATCTCAACCCCGTCAAACTTTGGATTGCCAAGCACTCCAATCCCTGGATCCCATATCAAGATGCGAACTGCAGTGCCCTGTGAAGTATAGTCCTGTAAGATATCAACACCATGAATCTCTAGGAGATCCCCAACCAATGGAACAAGTAAATACAATATCCATCCATCAGGGAGTATCTCAAAAAAACCCATCTCCCAACTATTGTCTCTGGTAGAAGCTAGACCCTCGACCCACTAAGAAGATGATTTGCTGATATATCTAATCCTCAACCAAGGAGATCCATCCTGCCACAAAACAAACTCGTCTTGACTTGCTCTCAAGTTCCCCAAACAATGGAAGGAACCAATCATGCAAGTCTCTAAAACCCTCATGCGCTCTAGAAGAGCACCAAATCCCGCATCACATAACTCCGAGGGTGTCATACCAAGTATCTCAATGCCCACAAAATTGTAAACCTCTGGCCGAAGTATGCTGATAGTCATGTTGTCCTGTCCATAATCACTAAACTCGACCTCCCTGCCAATCCACATTTCTACCTGCAAAGTCTCATGCTCCAACAATATCTCTATGATGTCATCCCTACTATATATCTCTAGTGCCCCAAGGTTGAGAGAAGCTAGCACACTCTTCCAGCTCAACGCTGAAACAAGGGTAGCTATGGAGTCATGCCTGACTCGTGATGCTGAAATACCAAACATGCCCCCATGTGCCTCATGACATCATCATCAAGATCCCCCTAGGAGAATCTCTCTATGTCCTGCTGACAATTCTTGAAATGGCCAAGCTGTCCAACCATAGGTATATCACGTATGGTCCTCAAGCTCCCTGATATTGTCTACTGTGACCATACCCCCTTGCCAACTAACCTCATAGACCTCATCAGAAACATCTGTCCATCTCTGCTCCCAAACCTCATCCTGCTGAGACTCTGAACTTGTATCCATCTCGGGAACATATTCTGTCCCATGGCTGAGGGTGCTCTCCATCATGCCTATCCTGTTGCATGCAATAAAGTCACTCCTATCAGGAGGTCTCTGCCTATCGACTCTCCATGCCCCCTGGCCCTGTCAATCTCCCCCTGTGCTGCTATCAATGATGAAAATATCGGGAATGGATAACATAACTAACTGCAATCGTCCGGAGGCCTCAGAAGTATTATATGCTTTGGTCAATCCCAAGGACTTGACCAAAAGCTCATCTATTGGTACCCATGATGAATAATCTCCTGTACTCATTACTAAACTCCAACCACGGTAACTCCGCAACCTGCTGGTCAATCACTCTCCCTCCATCATCACTCATATAGCTGCTACCATTGTGAAGGCGATCTCCCAGAACTATGTAATGTTGCAAGGGGGAGGAATCTCCATGCTCTACTAAGTACATCTCCTCCCTGCAATCTAGTGCATCCACCTCAGCATGCCTCTGTGAACTACCACTCATCACTGTATGCCACTGCATACTCATATAATCTCTTGTATATACCTGCAACCTCATGGATCCTGGGTGTACTACTAGGTCAACCTCTACATGAAGGTCAACCATTCCTGGAACACAAATGGAAGTGTCCTTATGTGTATGTGTGTGCCCAACTGTCTCAAAACTCCTCGTGAAGAGTGGCCCCTGTGACCCATGGACAACCTCCTGCGTCTCCGGATCATATCTCTCCACCCTCATCAGTGATCCTGGGTACTCCTCATGCTCCTCCATCAACTGGTGCTCCACTGCCAAACCACCAACATCCTCTAGCAATGTAACTGACGAATATATTTGACTCTCTGTCGAGATAGATATAGTGGATCTCTGACTTGTCTCCTCAAGGAGCTCCTCTAATCTGGACTCTGATTCTTGAAGGGTTGTCTGTGTGCCTTCCAAGAATCCTTGTGTGCTCACCAACTCATGAGTGAGTTGGTCCACCTCCAACTCTTGGTCCCTCAGGGCCCTGTGATACATCTCGCCAACCTCCAATAGGTAATCTCTATCCATCAACAACTGCTGGTAGTCGGCGCTCATCACAGTCACTGTCTCCCTGAGAGTATGAAAGTCATCAATGGCAAGTCCCCTATCTGAACTATCATGTGCCATCGATGCCCTCCAACAATATCCTGCCACCAATGCATGTGTGTCATCAATGCGTCTAGTGGATGCCCTAATCATGTTCTCATTGACTCTCAATTGTCCTGTCAAGTGTCGTGACTCTTGATCATAATCCTGTTGAGGTGCTACCTCATGCCTCTCACTGCTAGTGTCAACAATGGAATCCCCAAAAACACGCTCCTCAAAAGATAAGGCACTAAACTGCCCACTGTCCACTATGCTACTGAGTCCTCCTGTATGCCACTGCACTCCATCACCAACTGCTACCCCCATCTGAATCACACTGTATACTGTATGGGTAGTTGTATCCTCCTGTGCGCTCACTCTGCTAATGTCATCCGCACCTGGATCCCATACAGATGTGTCCAGACATGAGATATGGTCATCTCGACCAATAAGGAGTGCATCCTCATCACCGTAGACTGGTCCTGGAAGTGAGTATCTTATCAAAATGTCAGTCTCCACAACCTGATCTAACAACTGAATCTCCAACAGAGGTGACTCACTCTCTTCATACTGATAGGTATGTGTCTCGTCAACTAGCTCCAAGTCATGCCTCTCCTCCTGGATCTGCAGATCCATATATCCCTCATGTACAATGATACAATCATCACACAAGGCTCCTCCACCATATTAGAAATGCCACTGATATCCTCATGTGTCGCGGCTATCATAGGTGTCTGAGAAGATGAAAAATGTGTCACGATCATCATAGAAAGCTCATCACCCTCCATACATGACTTCCTGGAAGCCATATCTACACCCAAAGGTAGGTCATCCAACCTCCTAATCTCATCATGTCTAAGTGCTAACACATTCGAATCCTCACAAGTCTCACCACCATGCTGAAGTGTTGAGTCCTCAACACTGTTCTAACACCCCCTCCTTCTTCCTTAGGTTCCTTTTTTGATGGCAAAGTTGAAACAATTGAAGGTGTTCTAATTAACTAGATAAGTTGAAATCCTTAAGAATTATTAAGGTAGATTGAGCTTTAAAGATTATGTTGAATTAAGTTGGGTTAAGTGCTTGCAAGTAAAGTGAAATAAATTGTGTAAGCTTGAAAGAGATTAAGTGATTGAACTTGAAAGCAAAGTAAGTACTTGGAATAAAAATGAATGCTTGAAAAACACAATTAAGTTACTATGCCTCCACGACTTAAGCAATGAAAAGAAAAAAACTTCTAAGATCTAAAGATGAACCATACACATGCACTAGAAGCAATAAACCACAACTAAGTTCCTAGCCTTACGATATAGGATGGTTGGCTTTGCCAAACTCTTTCCTAGGTGTAGGCAAACTTGAAATTAAAAACGCAGAAAATTAAATTTACTTGAGAAAAACAAGCCCTTGGGACTCCCTTGCGCTTGATTACAATGAGAATTAGAGAGAGAGAGAAGTGGGTATTTGTTACTCCAACTTGGCAGGTGTTTGCTTAGCTTTAGATGACCCCAAATGGGCTGTTCCTCCCTGTTTTTGGTGAAAACCTGCAGAAAATCAGCAAGCTAATGCTTGCTGGGAAAGCTACAAAAACACCAAAATTCTTCAAAATTTTTTTTGTTAGTGAAAATGTAACGTCCTCGGCCGTCATCCCACTGGCCGGGCAAACGCTACTGTGCGGAACAACATCATTCTCATACTTAATTAATAACATGCATTTAAGTCATATTAAACACATTTAACTTAGAGTAAGCACAAGATTACTGCTAACATAAATAATCCCTGTCATTAACAATAATTTATATACACAACATAATACATGAAACATATAAGCATCATAGGCATGCAAAACATAATATCAAGCATAAGTTGATACTTATCTTTGAAACCGTGGTAATTCCACCAACCAAGTGCAAGCCTTCCACGAACCTCCCAGCCTTAGATCACGCTACTCATCATGCTCAGTAGTGGGTCACCCCCGAGTTGGGACTAAGCTCCACCCAAGGCAAGGAATCCTAGTCTAGGCTGAGGTTACAGGAAAAACTGCACAGAATAACTGGAAGGATTCTTCCCAGGATGCCTTCTTACGCCCACTACTCACGGACTCTCATTCCCCACATGCCTGTTCCGCCCGGGAGTATACACCTTCACAAGCACAGTCCATCAGTGCTTCACCTCCCTCTCTGGGTCTCGACAACAGGCCGGATCAGGAAGTCTTAGAGCTCCGTAGCTGGTGCTGGACTCTCTCTGGAAGAATACCACTTCCCAGCAGACTCCTTCACCTGGAAATAGCTTCTCACAGGCCTGACAGACTGCCTCTTCAACTAAGGGCCTTAAAACTCGGTTCTTCAGCCCCTTCCGACTCAATTCCCGCACGGTGAGGATAACCACAACACAACCCCACTCAGGAAAACAGAAAACAACAACCTACAGACAGATCGGGTACGGATTCAGCTCTGCAATGGTGGATAGATTGCGTTCTGGAACTCACAAGTCGACTTTCCCCTCCTGACCAGTTCTCTCAACGGTGCATAGGTATGTCAAGGGCAGACGCAGACCAATAACAAAATCAGACGAATTGTGTTTTGAGACGTCTCGATTTTCTGGTTCTCAGAGCTGCGTGAGGGTATTCGAAATCAGATGCAAAGGATGATGGAATGAGGAGCGACCCCCTCCACGACTGACTTCTGCAGTTTTTTTTTTAACTGCATGTGCCTGGGTCGACACATGTCACCCATGAAGCTGCATGCACTCCATCAGCATGCGTTCCTCTCCAGGAACTTAGGACACAACACATATTTCACATGGCTTTTGGAATAATATTAAAATATTATTCCCAAGGACCTAAGCCCCTAGGCTCAACACTTAGCCTCTCTTTCCAACCTTCCAGCGCCCAATCCCTTATCCAATCTGTGGAAGCTTAGTCCCCCATCACTCATTCATCGTGGTCGGTCTGCATGCAACGATGTTTATATTTTTATTAATGTTCTGCATGATTACATATACAAAAGCAGGCTCCCAGCCTTAGGCTCTCCGGCCTAATAACACATAAGCCCACCAACTTATATAAACTTGGCTCACCAGCCTATAAAACATAATTACAAATCATAATGCAACAGGGCTCGGCCTTGGGGACATTACAGAAAACTAGAAATTTTTAACCTTTAGGACAATAAATAATATGTTGAAATAGAGCTATTCAAGCGCAGAAAATGTACCCAAAGTGTTAGAGGAAGTAGATAGATAAGAACGAAATTTTTTAAGAGGAAAATAAGTGGGTGAAAAGACAATTTCCAGATCCGAAATTACTCTTTCTAAACCCTTAATAACATGTAAATATGAGAGACTAAGCTACAAGATAAGCAAAGGGGGTGAGTAGATCCAATGATATTAACAAAATATTTTGCTAAAACTAGGAAACTACTACACATAAGATCTATGACAATACTACAATAGATCTATCCAAACAAAAAAATACTTTGCTTGGACACCCTACACTAGATCTATAAGCAAAACTCAACAAAACCAAATCAAGTTACCTCCAATGTAGATCCAAGACACCAAGAAGACTCCCAATGCCAATATTTTCTCCAAAGATTTCTTTATTAGAAGGCAAGCTAGGACAAATACTTGCCCAAGCTTGAGAAAAGAAAGAGAGAGCAAGAAGAACGAGAGAGAAGAGTGGGAAAGAATGGAGAAGAGAAGAGGAATTTGGGTAGAGTAACCTTGCAAGAGAATAGATCATGTATAAAATGAGGGAGGGGAGGCTCTTATTTATACTTGGGAGCCAAGAGTTATCCCTCTTGGATGCTCTCCAAGTGTCAATCACATAGCATCATTGAGCATCTCAAGAAGAGGGGCGCACTTCCTGGGGTTTTAGTCACCTAGGGTTTTGGTAGATGAGTTGGCAAGGGTTTGAAAAGTCAAATGATGAGTTGGAGGGACTAGGGAGGCACACCAAGGGATAGAAGAGGCCCCACTTAATTAATTTTTGAGTTTTTAAAGATTCTTCTAGAAAGGGGGTGCAATTTTTCTAGGGAAAAGGACGTTTTGCATTAATGGGTAGGTGAGGGGGTGAAGTAAAGGTTAGGGAAAGGGTTAGGATAGCTTAGAAATAGGTTTGGGTAAGTTCTCCCACTCTTTCTCTAATTAATTTGCTCATATTACAAAAAATTGACAATTTTGACTTTGTCAATTCCAACAATTAAATTGCTGTCTAAGACTAACTAAGACTCCTCATGGACAAACACCTAGCAAAACTTGTCCAATTGAGCTGAAACTTGGTCCAATGGTGTAGGGGGTCTCATTCTATTTCTTTTGAGCACAAATACTATCAAAATCCCAAGGATCCAATTTTTACAATTTTTATCAAAAGATTAATTAAATGGGTAATTTCAAAAAATTAAAGAAAACTGTCAAGACTCGATGTATTTCCGCAAGACTCTAGAAGATGTCTAGCATGGTCATTTACAATATTCCTAGACACTAGCTACCGTAGGGCTCGACCATTAGAACGCCTTTCACCACTTTGGAGAATTATTGTGGGAGTGACAAAATTCAAGGGAAATTAATAAGGCTGGTTAGGCCAAATTAATAACCCGAGGAAAAAAAACACTCGATGAAAGGAACTCCTCTAATGATGAAGTCCTAGGAAACCGACCTAAACTATGATCCATGCAGATCCATTACATTATAATCCCACGCAGGGGAGAGGAAATTCCAATTACAAAAATACGTGCTGAAGGCCAAAACTGCCTTGTAGAACCAGAAAGTCTTTAACTTGGTAGCACCATCTGGTGCATATCTTCATGGTACATGGAGTTGACCCCCTAGTTGAAATAGGTGGTCAACAGTTACTTCCGACAGTTTTGTGTTCTGCAGACTGTTAATTTAAGTTCCCTGTGCTGCAACATCCTGACAGATTTTTTTTGTGGCAGCTCTGTCATCTGTGAGACAGACAGCGGCCATTTTTTATTACAGTGGTTTAATTCTTCTACAGATACTGTTCACCAGCAGTGACTTGTCTGAATTCTGGGTTTTTCAAGAAATGGCAGGATAATAGCAAGAGCCATGAACAACTAATTCATTTTCCCATTGTTAGCAGAATAAACTGCTTGTTTTTCTTTTTTCCTAATAAAATTATTAACTACCAGAAAATTATRGCCACAGGCTAAGGAATTTATTCTCAGAAGTGAAGATGGCCACAGGGTGGGAATTAAAGTTTATCTGATACCACTTGTGATATGTACGTTGCAATAGTCACGGAGTGCCATAGGCACTCATGGGTAAAGGAACAAAYTCATATAATACRAAGGACTGAATATATATATATATATATATATATATATATATATATATATATGTGAAGATACAAGATATGGTGATATGSAGTGAAGAAGACTGTCATATTTATAGTCCATAAAAGACATGGCTATTCTAAAGGACATGATCCTATATAATAATTATTTAATATAATAACAAGGTATATTACAGATAAATGTTAGAGTCGATTTTTGAAGGAGAAAAAAACTGTTTTATTGTAAGCAAAGAAATATGGATGGAATAGACTTATCAGGTTCTAGACTTGAGTCAATTCATAGGTACTCAATGCACAATTGTTTGATGTCTTCTTGGACCATACAGATGTCAATTTGTAATTTATGGTGAAAGAAAAATTAAATTTTGGTTCCCCTAAAAACTCTCTCCAAGCTTCATGCCCTTCGTCAATGCCATATGCTTCTTTGCAATCAGCATGCCATACTTGTATATCTGTTGTCAGTTCAACTTTCTGAGGCATTCACTGATTATTCATTTTCAATTTGACACTTTATTCAGACAATGTTTCTTTGTTGACATTGGACAACTGATCATGTTTCATTTGAAGAAGATATTTCCATGCATTATGTGTCAATCCATGGCAAAAGATACCTAAGTTATTGCATTAAAATGTGGAAAATTTCCAGGATTTATTTCTATCAGTCATCCAGTTTGTGCCCCATCCTGCAAGGCAGTTTGACAAATTTTCCAATTTACAAACACCCTCACTTAGTTAGTTCTTTAAAGTTGAAGGAGAAAGCATTGCTGATAGCTAACAATGCTTTGCATTTCTAGTTTTTGTCTTATTAAGGTTTTCATTTCTCAAACTAGAAAAGGTTAACAAACATCTGTTGACAGAAACACGTTTGCAGGTATTTTCTTGAAAGCTTTTACTCTGGAGTCTGTATACTTTGCAACTCTTTGTAATCCCTTTAAACATGTAGGTTCAGTGCGTTTACCCTTGATTGCAACTTGCAAGTTATCTAAATTGGTAATTCCTTGGTCGAAAAAGTGAAATTTATAATTTCGAAGCCATTTATCAAATGGCAAGAGGGATAGTTCAATAGTGAGTTCATGATAAGGAACAGTATCTTTTTTAATCTCTAGTGTTTGTCATTTTGATAGATCTTGTATGATTAAGAACTTGTATTTGTTGGGTTGCTTTGATTGAAAAGAGAGTTTTTATGACAGCATTGGTTTATGGTTACCTGTTGCAAAAGTTGACTTGACAACTACTTATTTCTTCCAAGTTCATAGTCTCTTGTAACTGAGTTCAATTCGAACAATTCATTGTGGTTCAAGGATCTTATATTGAACACTATTGTTACATCAAATTTGTGTCCCCTTGCTTCCCTATCCACCATTAATGTAGAATATTTTGTATATTTGTAGGTAGGGATTGAAGGGAGTGCTAATGGGCACTGGTGGTTGGATCATATTGGCCATGTCATAGATGAGGAGACAGTATTTGTTCGGATGGGCTCTCGCCAGCTGGCTGGTTTGCTTATTGGTGCATGGTAAGCCATTTTCAATGAGAGTATTCCATAACATACTTTATTAGAGGTTGATAGATAAATTCTTTTCAATCATAGTTTCTGTATAATGATGCTCTGAAATCCATGTTTGATACTGAATTCAACCAGTATTTTTCTATGATTTCATATTTCTCATTCTCAATTCATTCACTTTGACTTTTGAAGAAGCGCTTATAATTTGAATGCTGATTTCTGTTTAAGCATGCCTTAGATTTTTGGGTGCCTCCCAGTATTATACTGGACTTGTAAACCTGTTTATAATTTTTCCTTTTAGGAATGACGCTATCTGAATGTTGTGTAATATTGTTCTTTCAGGGTTAGAAGGGATCTTTTACCATATGTTGGTGATATTGATGTTGGTGCTGTTGCTTGTGGTTTTGGGCGTGCGCTTGGAAATAAGGTAAGGTTTGTAGTTTGTTCATATGGGTTTGGTTCTCTTGTTTCACACCCCATTCTTACATTGATTTCCACTTGCTATTTTATTTAAAAAAATTTGTGGTTTTCATTAATCTTGCCATCATGGAAAGCTAATTTCTTAGCTAACCTATGTACTGAAACATGTCTAGCGTAGGCAGGTAATTGACTGTTGTTTCACAAGTATAAAGATAACCTGAAACCCCACTAGGCACAATCAACTGTACCTACAGCTTCCTCCATTGTGTATTTGTTACTTATTATCTGCTTTTTACCGTAACTCTTGTCAGCTTTTTAGCTCGGGAGGTACTCCGCATATTTTGTCTTGAATGTGGATGTTACTTTATGTTTACACTACCAGGCACTTAACTTTGTAATGGGTTTTTATAAAGTTGTTAGAAAGTGGTTCTTTTATTAAAGTGACTTTTTAATAAAGTGTACCTTATAATTTTAAAATGACTTTATTTCATAAAGCACTTATGTAATAAAGTGAAATCACTTTAATATTTAAAGTGATTCATTTTGGAGGGAATGGATCATGACCTTTGATCTTGAAAAAGGCAAGATCTAATCTTGGCCTGTGGATTTGGGGTTGGGGAAGGTGAAAAAACACTTTGGAGGGAAAAATGTCATTTTCAGATTTATAAAAGAATGCGTTGGGTAGTGTGCAAGACACATCGAGAAGACATCGGAAGGAGATTGAGAGAGATTTTCGTGTAGGTTTGAGAGAGGAATTTAGGGCAGCATTGTGGTCACATTTCCCAAGAAAAAGTAGGCACAAATCCCAAGGAAGATATATGTTTCATTGCTGGGTCGTTTTTCTGCTGTGGGAGGCCGTACTGTACGGATCTGTACACTCCGTACAAGTGAGAGTGGGCACTGAAATCGAGGCAATTTTTGACATGTTTTTCGAGGCATATTTCAGACTTTTGATTGTTGTTTCTGGGCTGTACGGAAGAGTCCGTACAACTGACTGTGGGCACGGATTTTGAGGTACAAAACAAACCGTATAGCAGTACGGATTTGCCACGGATACGAGGCAGATTTTGGGACTGTTTTTAGTGTGCTGTAAGTGGATTTTTCTTGGCTGGAAATTGTGATTTTGCTGCTGTTATGTATTTTCTTGAAGCTGAATAATAATCTCTCTCTCTCTCTCATTGGGTTTCCCCACATTGGGGTTTTCCCTGGCTTTTGCCTAAATTTCCGAGTTTTATGGGTTGCTGTCCATTGTGTTTATTTCCGCTGCATATTTGCTTAGCAATGTGTATTTCTGCTTATGGTAATTTCTGAATGTGGGTTTGAGGCATTTATGAAGTTCATGCAAGACAATTATCTCTAGGTTGCTAAGTGTTTGACAGAAATTTCAGTTCGCTGATTTTTGTCATTAAAAATCTACAACTCTCTTGCCTTATTTTGTCCTCTTATTATTTGCATTAAGCTCATTTTTGTCATTATTTCTTCGTGTTTGAATAATTCATAACTGTTGAGTCTGCCTTGAAAATTTGAACATCTGGTTGCAAGAAAATCTTCAATCGTAATTCAATCTTTGAGTATTGAAGCATGTCTGTTCTTCTGATTTCATTTACTTGGTTTAAACATCTGGTTTGGTTTTGAGGATGATTTTTTCTAGATCCAATACTCATTCTCTTAACCACCTGCTTAACGATCTATAATCTAGAGCAGAAGTTGAATCCTTATTCACTTGTTAGTTTAGTTATTTCAGATTTATATTCTACACATTGACGACCATAACAAACTGTCACATACTTGTAGTTGGCTATATTATGGAAATCGAGCATGTTATCACACAATTTGTACTTTGATCAAAGGAAAGGGTAATGGAGAGCAAATTGGCATAACTTGAGGTTATCCTATCACTGTCACCTCTATAGGATGCCTCTTTCTATTTAGGGTTGAAGGCCCAGGGGAGACGTCCCCGGTGACCTGGGGGTTTGAGAAGGCAAGGTTAAGATATCTGTTAAAAGGTCCCCTTTCACAAGTCACCACTGATCAGAAAGTCCCATGGTTTTAACCAATGAAGTGATGAAATATCAAGATTGTGTTAGAATTTCAGTGAGCTATGGCTAATGTAATCCTTTTAAATTTTCTGTCAACAATTACTTCAACCATAACTACTGCAGCAAACCAAGATCACAAGAAGAAGATCCATGCACAAGGACACAAGAAGTATCCTGGGAAACCCTTCTCAACAAGGGAAGAAAACCCAGCCAATCCTTTGCTATATTTCTCAAGAGAAAGACCTCCCACACCATCACCAAAACTAGCACACAAGAGGGTGCTGCAATTCTCATAATTTCAAACCTCAACATCTGAAATCATGAGATGACATAATGTTAAGTGTATTTCCTCAATGGGGATTCACCTTTATTTATATAAGACTTGTCACATCAAATGATGTGTCTATTGGCACAATAGGGCCAACCTCAATAACTCAAAATATAATTAATAATTTCCATATTAATTATCTTTTATTATTATTATTATTATAATTAATATTAACCATATTAATTATCTTTTACATTTATTATTAATCATATTAAGGTGGGGCCGACCTGTACCCTTTACATAAGAATTAGGGTTACAGGCAGGTCTGTCTCTTGAACAAGATATAACAAAGGATCTGATACACCCACTAGTGCTCATCCACTAGGGGCACATCCATAGGGATGTCATGTCTTTGGCTCACTGCATTACACAGATGAACCAGATCTACACATGTTCACCTGTGCTCATCCACAGACATGCCCACTCTACAGATCTTCTTTCCCACTGCCTCACATAGGAGAATCATCTGGATTTTTATTGTCAACTCTGCTGCTCAGAGGAGGCTAACACATCATCTTCATTTTTGTTCACATGACGATGCACCCAGCACTTTGGGATTTCACACGTTCACCTTGTGCTCAGCCACAGACACGTCCAACTCATCAGTCGCCTTTCCCACTATATAATCATCTGGAGTTCTTCTCAACTCTCTGAATGGAGGAGGTCATCTCTACGTTCCTAGCTTTGTCTCAGGCAGGAACCACGTACCCTTCTTAGGGTCTTTCTCTCAGGTTTGTAAGTTGAGAGAAAGACTTCACATAGCTGCAATGATCCACACCTCACAGGTTTGTAAGCTGGAGAATGTCTCACATAGCTGCATTCATCAACACTCCCTCTTAGCTAGGGAGACATTCTTTATCATGCCAAGTCTCACAAGGATGTATTTTGAATTTTGTCTTGGCTGGAGTTATCAACACTCCCTCTCAACTAGGGAGCCACTCTTCACGAAGTTAATTTGGTGAAGATATCTGCAATCTGCTCATGTGTAGGAAGGTACTGCATGTGTACGATTTTCCTCTGCATCATATCTCTGAAATAAGGATATTTCATCTCATCGTATTTCGATCCATCAGGAAACACTGGGTTCTCAAGGAGCTTTACTCACGGCTCTTGGTTATCATCAAAGGATCGATCTCATGGTCAAGTAAATATGTCAGAAGCTTGTGAAGCCACATTGCTTCGCACACTCGATGCTTATATATTCTGCCTCTGTAGTACTCAAGGCCACAGAGTTTTGTTTCCTGCTGCATCAGAAAACCATGGCAAACTTCACGATAGAACATCAACCGGATGTGTTCTTCCGGTCCACTGTACTTTCTGCTCAATCTAAATTGACATATCCTGCAAACTCAAGTTCACACTGCAGGCATATCTCAGGCCATATCCCACTGTGCCTAGTATATCTATCAATACATGTTTTGCTGTTGTCTAGTGAGTCTGTCTTGATTGACTTATGAAATGACTAGGCACATTCACTGCATGGCATGAATCAAGTCTGGTGTTAACCAGATACACCAGTGATCCAATCAGCTGTGGATCAGTCTCGTCTGAATCATCATCAATCTTCTTCTTTAAATCCATCACGATGGATTTTGCATTCTATCATACTAAACTTCTTTAATATTTTCACTGTATATTTTCCTTGATTCAGGAAAATCTCATCGGTCCTCTATCATACTTCTTGTCCCAAGAAGTAGTGCATCATACTCAGATTCTTCATCTCGAATATAGAAATCAAGGATTACTTGTATCCAACAACAACACTTTTTGAATAAGTCATCAGGATCAGGCTCTCGTCACCAACATTGTAATGATATAGGTTTGGATCAACAACACTCTTGCTGAAATCCAAATTCATCAAGAATATATCTATTTGATATAGTTTCCAACTCATGGATGGTAGTACGGATGGAAGTGTATCGGGTTCACTGGATCAGGTGTCACATCATAGACAACTCCCTCTGTTTGTGAGAATCTTCTGACGACCAGTCTCGTTTTGTATTTCTCGATACTTCCATCAACTGCATGTCTTTCTACCTCTTGCAAAATTTGTTAAGGCCAGACAGGCCTTTTATGGCCTACTGTAAAGTCCTTGGGAATATAAACTGGATCAGCTGTATCAATGGCAGTCTCCCTCTGAACAACTGAGGGGGAGAAGGTATTTGTCTTTTCCTTCTTCTCAATTAGTTTTGAATCCCTTTGAGTCAAGTGACCCCCTCTGAAGTCTTTGAAGGAAAAACATCTTCCTTTGTTGTTAACCTGCCTGGAACAGGCAAACAAATGAAAGGAAACAAGACAAGAATCTCTCCTAGAGGAGATTCACGAGTACATCTCTAGAATCAAAACAATTTAAGGATTATTGTCGCAGCTACAACACCTACTTGTAATGTAGCAAGATAATCAAACAATCAAACCTGAGGTTTTTACTTCCACAGTGTGTTGTTCTTCTGAATGCACTGAGACTTCTCTGGGTCCATGATTTGCACCAGGGGTTCCTTCCTCTTGCAAATACCTTTATGACAATGATGCAAATAATATATATATATATATATATATATATATATATATATACTTGAGAGTGTACACCGAAGGAGGTTCTGCTTGTTTTGTTAAAGTCATGATGGTCAATAACGTTCTTTGCTTGTCTGCCTTGTAGCCACCTATACCACACAAGTTTCTGACGAAGTTTGCATCAACCTTTACTGCTGCATCAGCCTCTAGTAAAGTGATGATGGCACAAATGGAATTTTCCCATGCTGCAAGCTGTCGAGATCTTGTTAGGTGCAACAATCAGCTACCTTTCTCCAACCTAACTTTGTTTGTACAAAACTCCAGATCATTAATGCATAAGGATCACAGAGATAGTCAGCAGTATCCTTCCAGTGCCACCAATGACTTAGCCCAACAGTTCCACTGCCCATGCTTGGTGCAACACATCAATGTAGTGGATAAGAGTGCAAATATAGTTCAGTTAGTTGATCCAAGATTCATGTCAGCAAAGGACTAGTGAAGATATAGACTTTCAGCCTGACCTTGCAAAGGTCAACACTTCTTCAATAGTGAGCTCAGTACTTTAGAAATGAGGTCTGAGGATTATCTTCAGAAGCCAGCTCAGCCACGTTGAAATTTCTGCAAGAACCATGATTTGTGCTCCTCACAAAACAGTCCCGCATTTGAGAGGCCTGAGAATTTTTTTTGAAAAATAATTTTGGTTCAATTATGAATCAACTCAAACTGTACTAGGTAGACAGAGCTTCCCATACAACTTCCATCATGTTTCAATCTTGCAGATAGTTCTGTAGCAACGGTCACTTAGCTCAATTTGCCTCCACTCAGCTCCAAGTGCCAACCATTCCACATCATATCAGTTTTTGCCACTGCACAGTTTTCAATACAGTATTTGGTCTAGTTTTTGACAACTTGAAAGCTTTAGCTACCAGATTAGTTAGGTACAGGTCGTGAGGTTTCTTCTGGCTGTAGCAGCCTTACACTTTACTTAAAAAATGGATGCTACCTCAGTTGTGAGCTGCAGCCTGCGGCAACCATGATTTTCACTTTAGAAGGGGTCCGACCCTGCTAGATTAAGTGTTTGCTGTTAGGGTATGGCTGTGGCAGCCTTAGTGGCCCTTCCTTACTGTTGTTGTTAGGGTAATAGGCCTTCCTTATTACTGCTTCAATGCTGATACAATTATTACCTTTTGACAGCCTCAAAATATCACTCAAATTTTAAACTTAGCATAGGTCTGTAGTGGTTTTTTATGGATGAGCTTGTTCTCAAGCCTGTGGTCATTTTGTTTGGGTAGGCGACCTTACTCACAGAGCTCAGTCTGAGCTAGTAGGCCTGCGGCCATCTTCAGAATTGTCTTTAGGGTCTGATCTTAGAGTCTCGCCCTTTTCTTGTGCTGCTGGTGGGGTACTACAGGATGTGAACAGGGTCCGACCTTTTCCTTTTATTGCAGACCAGCTGAGTTTTAGTGCGGCAGTCTTGGAGGATCCCCAGATTAGTCTGAGTTCCTTCCTTCTTCCATTTTAGGGGGTCCGACCCTTCTCCTAGGTTCTGGCCTCTTTCCATACACCTTGACTGTTTGTTCAAGGGTTGTATTTCATAACAGAAAGAAGATACAACTCTCTTCATTTACCATAGCAGAAATTTGGCAGCCTTTTACCTTCAATGTGCAATGGACTTCTTCAAGGCTACTCTGATACCATGTTAGAATTTCAGTGAGCTATGGCTCATGTAATCCTTTTAAATTTTCTGTCAACAAGTACTTCAACCATAACTACTGCAGCAAACCAAGATCACAAGAAGAAGATCCATGCACAAGTACACAAGAAGTATTCTGGGAAACCCTTCTCAACAAGGGAAGAAAACCCAGCCAATCCTTTGCTATATTTCTCAAGAGAAAGACCTCCCACACCATCACCAAAACTAACACACAAGAGGGTGCTGCAATTCTCATAATTTCAGACCTCAACATCTGAAATCCTGAGATGACATATTGTTAAGTGTATTTTCTCAATGGGGATTCACCTTTATTTATATAAGACTTGTCCCATCAAATGATGTGTCTATTGGCACAATAGGGCCGACCTCAATAACTCAAAATATAATTAATAATTTCCATATTAATTATCTTTTATTATTATTATAATTAATATTAACCATATTAATTATCTTTTACATTTATTATTAATCATATTAAGGTGGGGCCGACCTGTACCCTTTACATAAGAATTAGGGTTACAGGTAGGTCTGACTCTTGAACAACATATAGCAAAGGATCTAATACACCCACTAGTGCTCATCCACTAGGGGCACATCCATAGGGATGTCATATCTCTGGCTCACTGCATTACACAGATGAACCAGATCTACACATGTTCATCTGTGCTAATCCACATGGACGTCCACTCTACAGATCTTCTTTCCCACTGCCTCACATAGGAGAATCATCTGGAGTTTTCTCCTCAACTCTGCTGCTCAGAGGAGGCTAACACATCATCTTCATTTCTGTTCACATGACAATGCACCCAACACTTTGGGATTTCACACGTTCACTTTGTGCTCAGCCACAGGCACGTCCAACTCATCAGATCGCCCTTCCCACTGTATAATCATCTGGAGTTCTTCTCAACTCTCTGAATGGAGGAGGTCATCTCTACGTTCCTAGCTCTGTCTCAGGCAGGAACCACGTACCCTTCTTAGGGGCTTTCTCTCAAGTTTGTAAGTTGAGAGAAAGACTTCACATAGCTGCAATGATCCACACCTGAGAGGTTTGTAAGCTGGAGAATGTCTCACATAGCCGCATTCATCAACAGATTGTACCTACCAGGAACAAAGCAACAAGAAACTATATCTTTTGCAAGTACAACTTGCCGTTAGTACTTAATAAAACCTTGGACTTTATCAATAAAAACAATGGCTGATATAAATGTGAAGTAAACTGAAATTTATAGAAGCAATATTTATAAGACAATGACTTCACAATAAGTGGCTTAAATAGCTTCAATATGACCAAGAATAATCAATCATTAACATCAGAATACTAGCATTTATCCGAAGCAAGTAATGCAATGCATTAATCAACCTTTTCAATTGCTTTTAGATGCTTTTAGATGCTTTTAATGCTGCAAAATGTGGCTGTAGCTTACTTTAGAAACAACAACAATAAAGTTAGTAGGTTAGACTATTCTAATGTTAGAAGTGGTTAGTAGAAGGCTTAAGGTGTAGGTTTTGATGGTTGTTTTGGTCAATCAGTCAATAAAAAGTCTTAGAGTAGTGCCTTTAGGGAAATGGAGTCTATTAGGTGGCAACAAATGTTGAAGGAAAAGGATGATAGTAGGAGAGCCAAAGATAAGAGAGATTAATAGTTGAAGTGTTGGTAACCCAAGGCTTCAACTACCAAACCCTAGAGGGAAAATAGCTACTAAGTTGTACGTAACCCTAGCCCTTAGTAGTTTTCCTCCTTCTTTGGTTCAAAGATGAAGCAAGTGATGGCTAGGATGAACCAAGAATGCTAGGGTGTTGCAATGGCAAGGCCTCTAGCAAAAGCTTCAAGGAAAATCAGTTTCTTGGCAAAATCTAGTAGGTAAAAGCTCCTAAAGCAAGAACAATAACATGTGCTTGGCTTCCTAGGGTTTTAGACTAGCAATTTCATAATCTTAATGTAAATGCAAGATAAACATAACCATAACCATTCAATTAAGAAGAATTGCAGAAATCTTACTGACATTCATCAAGAATCATCAAGCAAAACCATAGTTGAACACTTCGACCAAGAAAATTGCCAAAATAGTTCAAAATTAGCCTCCTCCAACAAGTGCGCCTAAAATTTCAGCCAATAAACCCTAATTAGGGCGCAAATTTTAGACCTCACCAAGTGTGAGTGAAAGATGATGAAAAATACAAGGGCTAAAACCCTTATTTTACAGTTTCAATGACCAGAATCAGGTCAAAAAAGGTCGACATGGCCATATACATGTAATATCCATTTTTTACATTAAATGACATAATAAAACCCTAAATCAAAGAGAAAAGGTGGCATCATGCCCTTTTAGGGTGACATTAGGCCTTTTTAGGGCAACATTGGCCTCCAGGAGCAAAACGTTAGGCCTCCTTGGGCCTCTGGATCAAATCACATGTGCCACTTGGCACACAACTGTCTCCAAAGTTTCCAAAACGTTGGTTGACGTCATGGGCCTTCCAAGGCCTACATCATGGTGAGAAGGGAAAGACCCTCCCGGGTCCAGGCCTGCCAGGCTGTCTCTGGTGGAACGTCCTCCTCTCTCTCTGGTGCAAAACTCTGACCTGTCTTTGCCCCTTGTTGGGGTCTCAACATCCATCTGGTGGGCTTTTATCCCTATGGAGGTCCGAACTAATCATCTCCCCATGTGTACTCGAACGTCGGGTGTACAAGTACGCCCTCCATGCGCTCATAAGTCACAAAGATCATAGCAATGTCAATCACATCGAACAGTCAAGTTATTTAAACATGTGCATGAAACCCCTTTTCCCAGACAAGTGCTCAAAGACGTTATGCTATTCTACAAGCCAAATTTGGAGGGGATGCTAGGATGTCCTATTGGGCTAGTGCTCATTGGATGTGGGATGTTTCCGGGTGAAGACAAATCCAGGCCATGTAAACGGGTGAGGTGGTAAGGGATGTCTGGGCAATGGGTGTAGTGATGACAAGGGAATGTATGGCTTACCTGTGGGTGCCTCTGAAGAGGGTGGGCTGCACCTTGTCATGGATGCAAATGTTTGCAAGCCCATTCATGCCTTTTATCTTTTTATCTTATTGTTTTTTCTTTCAAGAGACTAGTTAGGGGACACTGCCCTGGCGTGGTGACCAGTGGTGACAATGTTATCCACAAGCATTTCACGGAAATGAGAAGGCTGGCTCGTGATGAGACACCCTTTCTCTATTCTATGCCACCAAGAGCCACTACCCTGGCGTGGTGACCAACTGAATTGTAGTGTCATACCGCTATATGCCCATGGACCTAATAGGCTGGCTCGTGATGAGACCCCATATCCTCTAACTAGGTCTTGATTTTATTATTTTTTACGGGTCCCTCTGTTTCTTGCTGAGAAGCTTTTTATCGCTTTCTCGGGGATCCCTAGGCGAAGCATCAGAAGGTTTCATTCTTTTGGCTTTTGTCTTTTGCCAGCTACTTTTACCCTCTGGGCCTTTAGCCCCTTCTTCCCACAAGGTAAGGTACAACCCTTTGCTAGCTTGGAAAACCCAATGCTCGGACCAATGTATGGGATAGATGAGAGGGAAAAATATGAAAAGTGGTAAGTGTGGTGGGAACGGATGATGACCTTTCATGAAACCCCCCCCACCCTAGTGGCAACTCAAACCCTATGGAAACCAACTTACTAGGGCATCCTATCATTCCCCTCAGGTGTGGACAAGTGGAACGGCATAATGTAATGTCCCCACTTTGGGACATCATTATATTACAGAGTGTTATGATGACCAAAGTAGTTAGATGGAGGTTATAGCGAGTACATGAGCTATTGAGAGGTTTTTTGGGGTCTGAGTTGCATCGCTTATCTTATTTCATGATCATGATCCATTCCGCACAACTTGGCTTTGGTTCTGTTGCATTCCGACGATTTCCGTAATTTTGAGTTATTTTGGGCTATATGTTAATTAAATTCACTAAGGAGGTCATATTGGGAATAATACTTGGAGGAACCTCTTAGTGTAATAGCTCATTGGAATCGGGAGGAATAACACTACAAGATAGGTTGATGAGAAGTGACTTTCAGTGGCCAGGGAAGCCACAAGGAGGGATAAACTACTTTTTAAAGGTAAAATAGTTAATTAATTAATTAAAGTGATTTAATTAATAATTAAATAAAGTAAAAGTCACTTGGAAAGACAAGGTGTGCAGGGAGGATAAAAGAGAGACATGGGTCTCTATTCTCTCATTATGTTGTTTATCAATTGATATCTGGCTTCTTGCTAGTGAGCCCATGCACTACTTGGGGGTTTTGAGGGTTTTGACTTAACAAACCCTAGAGATCAGCTTGGTGGTGAAAGATCCCATCCAACCTGGTCCAAGCTTGGTCATGGAGGTGAAAGATTCCTCCCTCACCATTCTACATCAGATCCATTCAGTTACAGAGGGATTCTACATGAACCACAGGTCTAGAGAGAGAGAGGTGCGTAGCATTGAGGGTTTCCAGCTAGAGGGCGCACTAGAGAGACTAGATCCCTTCGATCTGGTCAAGGAGAAGGGGATTTGGAGAGTTAAACCATTGAGATATCTTGGTGGAGGCCATAGTGCCTTCCTTGGGCCACTTGTGGTGCATTTTGGCGTAGTATTGATTTATTGTGAGAGTGGGACGATTTCTCTTAGAGGAAGGGCACAATCTTGGAGTGAATCTACTCATGGGTAGGGCCCAAGCTTTGTTTTTCAGCAAGGGGACTACCCTATCGTGTTTCTAGACTCCCGATCTACTCTTCTAGAGTGTTTTGGTTGCTATTGGTGCCAAGAAGGAAGAGGGCCGAAATCTTCATGCAGCTACAACAATAAGCTAGTGCGCAAGTCTCCCAGTTTGAGGGTTTGGTGCTTTGGAGGGCTAGGATCTTGTCCTATCATTCCTTTTATGCAGCTATTTGGCCTTTGGAGGTTTGTATCATCTTTTCTTGCGTTATTGTCATTGTGTTATGAGTTCTCAACACTATTGCTCCAGATCGGTAGATCTATTGTATTAAGATCTTTTACTATGAATAAAACTGGATCTGAGGTATTTTTGGTTATTTCTTGTATTATTGATCTTGCATCTTGTTGAGTACATTCCTTTGCTATATCTCTTTGATTATAGGCTGCAAACACTTAAAGAATCATCATTATAAACCCTAGCTCAACTCATGAGACATAATCTGCAAAGTGTTTGATGAAATGCCACAACCAGAAATTACGTAAAAATCAGTGAAAACGAAATGTTCCTGGCATCTTGGCTTGGGAACATTACAGTGGTATCCGAGTGTTGATCCTCCTAGCCAGTGGGTATTAACGCATGCATCCAGAGCTTAGACTCCTACTGCTTGAGGGGTCTTCCATAGGGAGAAATGGATAAATAGGAATTGGATCTAGCCATACGTGAGTTGATAACGGACATACAAAATACTAGAGCACTATGTCGTAGATGGAAGGAAGAACAAAGCATTCCTACACCCATTAGGAGCAAGAAACTTTGCTTTAGCTGCAAAGTGCCTTGGAAACCAGATCATAGATGTAGGGGTAAAGGTAAGAGGCACATTATTGAGATGCACTATGATAGTGAGGATGCAGAGGTACATGGGGATGCAACCATAGATTTATATTTAGAGCAGTTCGAGGAGACTAGTGACTCTTGCACACTTGGGGAGGATAGTGACCCTTGCGCATTGGAGGGA
>ML842338.1:14198-39749 GCA_009831015.1 Picea engelmannii | reverse complement strand
TTCCCTTCCACTCTTCCAGGCTCCCTTCTACTTAGCTTCTCATTGCTGGCAGTCTCTTCTACTAAACTTAACATTAGCCTTATGATTTCTTCAATTACATCTTCCAACTGCTCTAGTGGCTGGCTCTTTGTATGCAGTCTTCTCTGCTGCACTTATGTCTTCTCAATGGGTAGATTTGCTTTATCTCCCATGCTATATTTATCTCTCTTTGTGGCACTAACTGGCCACTCTGCTGCAGACTCCATCTCTTTAGTTTCATTACTGAGTTGTTGCTCAGCTTCTTCCTATGGCAGTTCTATTGCTGCCATTTCTCCTGCTGGCATACTTCCAACTTCTTCCATCTTCTCCTGGGGCTGGTATGCTCCACTACCTACTTTCAATTTTACCTATTGGATGTGAAATCCTTGCACCATCACCCTCCTTCCCAGGGATTCCAATTCTTCACACAGGTCAGCAAAATCCATGTTGTCTGCTTCCTCTTCTATTGTAGGCTCTAGTGCTACAGTCATCTCTATTTCAGCTTCTTGGATGAAAATTTTGAGCCATTCCGCTGAATTCTCTTCTTCTTCTCCTTGGGAAAACATCAGTGTCTGATCCACTTCTTCCTTCATGACAGTTTTTGTTGGTTGTCCTCTTGTTGTTGTTGCATCTGCAACACATGATCTTGCCTCAATTGGGCTATCTAGTAGGAATACCTGAATTCCCCCAATCATCAGAATGCTCTTCTAATCCTCACTTGTCATCACTCCTTTCTGATTTGAAATCTCCTCTGAGTTCATGAGACTCTCATACTGTCTCATCTCCTTTCCCCTGCCCACCTTGAAATTTGGGATTTTTTTGCTACCCACCTAGCAGTCTATGAGATCATCTGATCCCATCTCATTGCCCACCTGGAAATCTAAACTTTCACCACTGCTCCCTTGGCAGTATGCAAGACCTTCTACTAATCTCTTCCCATTTCTCACTTGGAAACTCGAAAGTTCACTTCTGTCCACCTGATAGTTTATGATATCAATCGATCCCATCTTCATCAGCACTCCTTGCTGATCCGAACTCATCCCTGAGTTCATGATACTTTCAGGTAGTCTCATCTGCTCTCCCCTGCCCACTTGGAAATATGTTATTTCTACCCTACCCACTTGACATTTTATGAGTTCTTCAGCTAATGTCATACCATTTCCCTCCTGGCAATATGAATTTCCACTACTGTCCTCTTGACAGTCTATGAGATCCTCCAATGATCTCATTTCATTTCCCACCTGGAAATTGGAAAATTCATCTCTGCCCTCCTGGCAGTTTATGAGACTTGAAAATGATCTCTCTTCCTAATCACTGAGGGTTTCTCCAACTTCTGGCTCAAAGATGCAAACCAGCTCTGTGTCACTGAGGCTTTCAACATACCTCAACCATAATTTCAACAGCCTTTGTTGTCTTTTGGCCAAAAAATCCTTCACTGGCCAATTCACCTTCTTTTTAATGGGCCATTCATACACCCATCATGTTCTTGCACTCTGATACATTATTAATGCAAGCTACTCCATTCTCGCTCTTATCTCAGCGAGTTCATCACCAATTTCTGCTTTGGTTTTCTGCTGGTGGTCTCCTCTTCCACCACACAGATGGCCTTCAGTGGCCATTTTCTTCACCTTCTGTCTATCCTCCTGGAAAACTTATGGATAAATCTACGCCTGAGAGCATCTCCATGTCCTCCTACAACTCACATGGCTGTCTATTGACTATTGCACACCTTGCAACAATCTTCACAGAGCATTAACACCCTGCTTCTCTCACCTGTTGTATATAAATGAATCTCTGCTTCTGATTCCACTTGGCTTTACCAGAATTTCTCCCATCATCTCTCTTTTGTCTTTGAACAAAGTAACGGTCTCCTCTTTCTATTTTGTCTGAAACCCACAGACAAAAATCAGCTCTGATACCAATTGATGTAGACCCCCTACCTCAGCAGGGTCCACTGACCTCCCGGTCTTTGGATCATTCTTCTTCTGAGCTGAAATAGCTCTTCGGGCTCTTGTTGGAACCCCTTGAACAAATCCGCAGGTTCCTTTTTCCTCTGGCACAGGCCTTGAGAAAACTTATGCTAGAGCTCAGTTTTCAGCGTTCTTCTCTATTATGAACCAACACGCCTTTCACGTTTTGAGGTTTTGGGACTCCTGTATGTGAGCTCTCCCAAGATCCTTGTCCCTCCAACTCTCGGTATCTGAAATGCTGAAAAGGGGTTAATGGATCTAGATCGCCCTTAGCCTCCAAATGCTTTTGGGTTTTCACATTTCATGATTTTGTGAGTTGGGACTCCCTATCTCATGACTCCTTTGCCTCTCGAACACCTGGATACTAAAATTCCAAAATGATGGTCCATGAAAAATCACTAGCGGATTTCGCGATTTAGGAAACTGCGATGCAAGAATTCTCCCGATTCTCTGTCTTTCGAATCCCCGGTTCCTGAAATGTTGAAATCTCTCCCTCTGAGAGATCAATGGCTCAATCCTCCTGGAACCAAAATCTTTCAGGCCTTTTCCCGAAACTTGACCACTTTTCGCATGTCCTCCTTGATGGATGGTCCTAGTCCTTTTGTGAATTCTGCTTTCACGATTTCTGGAGACCCTTCACTCTCAGTATCCCGGTGTTTGAATCCTCGAAATGTGGGTCTCTCGACATGCATCCTCTGAGATGGACGGTTTTGATTCTTTCTAGAATTCGATGAGTCCTCTCTTCCCTCTTCTGTTATGAGGATTAAACCCCTCTCACCTCCTTCCATTTCTGACGACTATCTGTGCTTGGTTTTAGATCTGATGGCCTAGATCCTTTTTCCTATGCACCTCCTAGGGAATCAAACCCTGTGCACATATCCTTGATCCAGTGGCTCTCAGGCCACTGTGCTCCAGATTCAACGGCTGGTGCTATTTCACGAACCGAGAGTTCATGATGCAGCCGCTCCAAACCCCAAACTCTAAATTCCTGAAATGATCTGATGGTTATAGGCCTCCCTCAATCCAATGGTCCTGGCCTTTTCAGAGTTTCGTGAACCAGAAGTTCACGATGCAGTGACTCCAAAATCACTTACCATTCCAAACCTTGAACTCCTAAATGTCAAAATGTCGAACTCCTAAGCTTTGTCGACTGTGAAACCTCAAAGGGTTTCTCGACCTTATTCTCACTATGTTTTTTCTCGGTGTGCTAAGGAACTATCCTTCCTGATCTTATAGGCTTGGAATAAGTCTTCTCCCACACTCCTTGTGCTACTGAGATTTCAAGTAACTCAGATCTGAAGTATTTCTTGTAAATAAATGCTTCACTCCCTCTTGGCGTTCTTCGGCTCGATGCACACCTTGCAGAGCCTTTCTCCACAGAGTGTTTAAAAACCTTTTGAGTGTCTTCTCTTTGACACTTCTCTTTTCTCAGAACTTGAAATAGAGTTCTCTGGTGCACTCTATGTACTCGCTCAATTCCCTCTTGGCAAAGCTATACATAACCTTCAATAGTTTTGTTTCTTCTCTATGCCTTCCTTTGCACAGTTCCTCCTCCAGAGTATTCAGTAACTCTGAGGTTTCCTTTGAGTCTGTGAATCCTCCTGGTGTGCACTCCTTGCACATTCTTTCTGACTCCGCAGAGCTCAGATGCACACTCCTTGTGCTGGCTATAGAACTTCCAATTTTTTGTTGTGCACTCCTTGCATGGCCTAAAGAACCTAGACAGATATCACAACTTAATCAGATAGACAAATTCTATCTATCCCTGTAGATGAAAATCTAACATACATATACAACATTCATTCATGAAACATAAATACATGAACAATCATATGCAAGAAAAACTGCTTTTGTATTAATCCCTGTGTCTCTATACAGATGATTTACAAAGGCTGGACTGTAATAAGTCTCATCTTTCTCTCGAGACCTCTCTGCTCTAGTCTCTCCTCCTAACTCTCTACTCTACTCTCTATAACTTCACCTATTACAAAATGAGGGCTCCCATGAGCTTATCCTCAACCATTGTATATGAGTTATCGCTATCATAGAGTGGCTCCTATGGCTACATTACATAAATGGATGCCCAGTCCCGACAACATCCTGGGCTTGTTGCAGGCTACCATTAAATGAAACCTCAACCACTACCTATACAAAGGCATGGTCTACTTTTACAGCCTTACAAAATTTATTGAAATTTCGAATTTCAAAATTGAGAGGGATGCGCCTCTCCCTTTCTTCATTAAATGTGTGCTGGATATGTTGGCTGGCTAGCACGTTGCTGACATGGAGTGATACTCTTACATCAATAATCCTAATTTGTTTTTCCAACAATTCATAGAAGATATTGAACACTTTAAGGATATTGCAATAAGTAATTTGTATCGACACAAATAATACAAAAGCATTTTAAAGTTTGGGCCATAAGAATCAACATTTTTAAAACATGGATTAGAAATAATTCTGAAAATTTAGAAATCTTGGTCATTAACATTATTGTGTGCAACAATGTCATCCAATGTATGATTACCAATTTTCATATGTTCTTTCAAGTATCTAGTATTATCATCATCCTCATATTGACTTAAAGCATCTTCATCATCATTGAAATTTGACTGTAGACCATCCATATTGTTACTAGATTATTTGGATCATCATTTTATATACCATCCATATTGTTGTCTTCCATAACATCATGTAACTTTGGATTGTTGTCTTCTTGTTCTTGAACATAACCATCTTCAACATCATCATGGATGCCAATTTATTTAATGTTCTCTAAGCCGTATCTCCCATTTTTTTGGCCATCACTATTTTCTTCGATATACACTAATGCATCATCAAATACATGCCATAATATTGGATCATAATGTATGAAAAATATCCATTTTGGGTCCAAAATATCTTCATAGAAAAAATCCTGCACATGAACGACATACATATATTAGATGTATGTTATAAAAAATGTATTGATTAATAAACACATATATATTATCACAATAAACTATGAATAATAGATTAATGATCACTATTTCTTCTTATTTGAGTTAAAGAAATACCCGCTTACAATGAATTGGTAGAACATAAGGCTCCTTATCCTCTGTTAGGAACCTCGAAGAATCTATAGGAAACAATCCACTATGGGTATTGTTATCACATATAGTTGTCAAGGGAAGCAAGTTGTCCAAGTTCGTGGCCTGCACAAGACATGTCAAAGTGCAATGTTCAGGGCAGTCCATTTCGGGCTCGAAATGCAAGCAACAGGAAAGATCAACTTCAACGGAGAATATTCCTAAGAAAATCATATCAGCGGTTCATGGGAATCGAGGGTTCAAAATATTGTTAAATTTGTTTAATAAAGTGGTCAAAGTCCTGAAGGCCCGAAGCGTCTGAAGTCCTGAAGTGGCCAAAGTGAATGAAGTGGATGAATTTTCCAAAGTCTCGAAGAGCCGAAGTGTCGAAGTGTCGAAGTCCCGAAGTAAATCTGGACCATCCATCCGTGGGGACACGTAGCAAAAATCTGTGAACTTTGAGGGAAATACGAGTTTGATTTTTGAGTTTCCCAAAGTCTGGAGACCCGAAAGAATCTCAACTGCTGATTTGCAAGAGCCATGCATAATCAGATCCCTAGCTCTAGGTAAAAGCACATGGAGGAAGCCCAGGTTTGAGATTTAATTTCTCCAAAGTCCAGAGACCTGAAAGGAACTTGACCATTGATCTATGGAAGCCATGCATCGTCAGATCCTTAGCCCAGGAGGATTTTCTTTGAGGAAAATTATGTTTGAAAATTGAAAACCCTGAAGCCCGAATCATGAAGGAAATTGAGACCTTTGGTTTGAAAAGGGGTTGATCCGATTCGTCAGTTTGAAAGTGCTAGATTTGAGCCATTGATCAAAGGGCCTCATCCTAGATCGCAATATCAATGGCCACTCTCCATTGCGGGGTGGGAAGGTGATTAGGCGATAATTTTCTTGAGCGGTCCTGCAATTGAAACCATGGTAAGTCAAAAGTGATACATGGTGAAAGGTGATAGATTGCGGGCCCAAAAGCGGTCTGAATCCAAACCGATTTTGAAGGCCCCACAATCGTGTGATCATATAGCATCTGAGAGAAACATGTGGTCATCCCCTAAGAATTAAGTCTCGTTGAGTCTCCGAGGAAAAGTAGTTAATGGAAGGTAGAGCTGGTGGTTGAAGACTCGGCTCACTCCATAAATGGAAGGCATGGGAGGTCTGGCCATGGAGATTGAAATGTCAGCCTGAGGTACCCCTGTAGAAGGATTTTCCTACAAACCTGTTCTGATCTGAGTTCACGTCTGCTAGAAGGATGCACATGTAGTATTAGAGAAGGATTCTTAGATGTAAAGCTTTGAATGGAATTGTCAGATCACATTCCTGGCAGTGGTAAATAGAGCCGATATAAAATAGATCAGTTTATATTTTGAAAAGGGGGGGTAGTTTTGGCCCAGACCGGGGGAAATATTTGAGAGCTATTATGACTGTATTTTTTTTGTAAGCCCGAGGGCCTGGATTATAAATTTTTAATATAATGAAGATTCCTTTAATTTTTTATATCAGACCATCTTCTTATTTTTCATTTTCTTTTTCTCTTTATTGTTTGGATGTAATCTCTTTGATTTATGGTTTCCTGAGCCAACGGAGGATTTGTTGTCATCATACCCATATTTCACGATTCAGTA
This sequence comes from Picea engelmannii, assembly GCA_009831015.1. Taxonomy (NCBI): domain Eukaryota; kingdom Viridiplantae; phylum Streptophyta; class Pinopsida; order Pinales; family Pinaceae; genus Picea; species Picea engelmannii. The sequence continues at coordinate 33,065 of ML842338.1, read as the reverse complement.
GATGTTTCTGTTTATCATTCTTGTCTGAATGTCATCTCTTTGATTTATGGATTCCTGAGGCGATGGAGGATATGTTTTCGTCATGCCCATCTTTCATGGTTCAACAAATGTTTTTGTTTCTCATTCCTGTGTGAATGTAATATCTGATTTATGGATTCCTGAGGCGATGGAGGATCTGTTGTCGTCATTCCCATATTTCATGGTTCAATAGACATCCTATGTTTTTCTTCTTGTCTGGATCATTGTAAACCCCCTGATTTCTGGATTCCTAAGGCGGTAGAGGATCTAATGTCATCTTGTCCATTTTTTATGGTTATCATTCAAACACTTTCTGCCTTTCTCCTTCCCACCACCATTTAAATCCTTTGCCTGATAGGGAGATTAAATTCCTTCATTAAGAAGACTTTTTATGACTCCATATCCCAATGGCCCATCACTGATTTGTAGTGATCTTCATTGTCTTTCCTTTCCTTAAAGTCTCGTTGAGTCACCCACTCACACCCTTTTAATCCACAAATATTTTGATGGGTACTTGGCTTATCCTCTTACAGTTGGAGGGTGACTCTCAGTGCTAACATGTATCATGTCTTTGTGTCCTCTCAAATGATTCATACCATCTACACTTAGAAATACAACATTTAAAAGAGCAGTAATCCAACTCAATAATTTCTTGGATTTTCCGAACATATTGTAGATTCCCTTCAATAGCATTCTTATCTTTTGAGCTTGCTTGACTAGATTGCTTGAAATAAACCATGGTTCCACAATCAAAGGATCATCTATTTACATCTATAATTTCTACACGATAAGTCCATATGCCCACATTACATGATATTTCCTCGCCTGTGAAAGACCATTTATTTCAGTGAAAACAAATATAATGACGAACACAAAAATAGTTAAAAGTGTCAAATCTGTAAGGAAACAACATTTTATAAAATTCCAACTGTACCTTTGTTTCACTTCCTCTACACATGTTGATTTCATCTTCTATTATGTTTGAATATATACCTACATATTCTATTTTATTTTGAATTTTTTGAGTAACCCATTCTAGTATGCAATATTTTCCCATTCTATTTGATTTTGAATTTGTTGAGCTCTATCAATGCCAATTGTTTTGATATCTATGAGGTGTCCAATAATGGTGGAAAGTATGTCCAAAGGAGGTCCACATTAAACATGGGGTGCAAGCCAAGGAAGGGGGGAATATTGAACTCAAAATCATTGTCCCCCATATCCTTTGTGATGGTGTAAGGTCCATAGCAAAGTGGATGAAGCTTCCAATGGGGTCCTTTAAGGCATTATTTCTGCAAGTGCAACCAAAATTTATCTCTAACCTAAAACTTGTGTGGAACAGTGTGTTGATCATGGCACTGCTTGTACTTGGCATTGGACTTTTGCAAAATATTCTGAACCTATTGGTGGATGTGTTGGATTCTTTCAATGAACCAAGTGGCTTTGTCGTATTTGGTTTGAGCATGGGATGGTTCTTCATGTGTGGAAACAAGGGGTAGTGCAACATCTGTGGGACCCAATGGTTGAAATCCCAACCCCACCTGAAAGGGGTTGTTGCTAATTGGACTATGTATGGCTCTATTGTAACTATGTTGAATATAGGGAAGGCTCTCATCCCATGTGCATGTATGCTTAGAATTTTACATGTGCAAGATATGCACGATCATCATGTTCACAACCTCATTTGGTCATATGTTTGGGGGTGGAAGGTAGTGGATTTGGTGATCTTGGTGTCTTGATCTAAGATTATGGTTTTTGGTATCCAAAAATGTACCCTCACCCATTCGAAGAAGAGCTTGGAAGTGGCCTCTATTTTGATGCTCTTCTTGTAGGCGACCAAAATCGCCATCTTAGAAAATTGATCAATAACCACAAAACACACTCATTTCCCTGATTTATAGAAGGAAGGATCAACATGTAGTCCATAAAGATGGATTCCCAGGGCCTTTCACGATCAGGAAGAGGGGTGCACATTCCTTGTTTTTTAATGGCCTATTTGGATTTTGTTGTTGCATCCCTTTTGTCACCTAAATGAGCAAAAGAAAGAAGCTTACAATTCCAGTTGGGTTATCTAGACAAGACAACGGTGAATGCAAAAGTTAGAAACATCAAGCATAAGAAATAAACAAAGAACTAAGCTACTAACAATAAAATAAAATAAACTAGAGTGCATAAGAGAAATAGAACAAAAACTAAACAACATGCATGCCACCAATGGATAAGTTGTATTAGTGGGAAAACACCAAAGATAAAGAGAGACTTATGGGTCCCCTCTTCCTCTAAGGGAGGGCTCCTGAACCCCAATGATTGAGATCTTCTTACAAGTAACAAACTAGAAGGAAATGGTGAAGAAATCCAAAGAAAATTCACTCAAGAGGTGATATGAATGGCCAAATGAAATGGTGCTTGTATGGTCTTATGAGGAAAGAGGTTCCTCTAAGAGAATATAGGCAACATAACAATACAAATGAATTCCTTGAAAATATAGTGCACCCATGGCTATTTTTATAGAAAATCTTTGAAGCATTATTCAACTAGTCTTTAGTGTGAACAAGGGGCTCTTTAGGGCACCCTTAGGTCTTTGACCAACCCCCCACTCAGATTTAGCTCAAATTTAGGTGTCAAATCGACTTGGGAGATGAACGAGAAGTGGGTGAAAGGAAAACCAAAATCATAAATGTGTCGTTCTGAGGTGTGCGTGGATTTTTGCATCCATAATTATGCATTGGGCACATATGCGCTTTTCCAGTGTTCTTCGACTGTCACACATGCATGCACTGCCTTTGTATCTTTAGCACATGCTGATTTTTTAACTAGTTATATAGTTTTGTGCCCTTTGGAAATGCATTTTCTGTGCCATGGATGAACTAATGGGTGTTTGAAGATGTTGGATTCCTGTAACCATTTTCGGATGAAATTCTAGTGATAATAGATTCCCCCTAATGTGTGAGGTTAGGAGAATACATATAGCCGAAATACATCAATGTTTCTTCTACTGAGAGTACCTTTGTAAGAAAGAGTGTTGAGGGGAATTTCAAGAGTGACCCATTGGAGGGAGAGGGGAACTGGTAGGACCCAAACCTTTCACAATGTGTGGAAAAATAAAACTATGTACAAACAAGGTGGGAATGCCCCATGCACGTGTCATGCAACTCAAAAATGTGTTGGATAGTTACTGACGCTGTATGTTGACGTAGATAACTGCAGCGCCCTCCGAGCTAGTTTGATAATGGAAGAGGACAATTCTGATGGTGAACAAACTCTGAAAAGAGGTGAGGACATGTGTACGAAGTGTCGATGATACGCATGCATTGATATCCTATCAAATTTCATAGGTCCTTGGAAAATATAAAAACAAATGAAATAGTCACAAAGTAAGACCAACTACAACATGATCAAGTGTTGAAGTCGAATGTCGTGGGGGTCAATGAAAACATAGAGAAATGATGGGTCACTCTGTGCCATCCGAGACTCCTCATTATAAAGGTAATGAAAGCCAAGATATTGTCTCCCTTTTGGAAATTGTGTTGATGTCGACAGGAAGGGAGACACAACTCTGAGAAGCAAAGGGCTTCATGAAATCCATAGGATTAACTCAAGAACTAGTGAGGAGCATGGACGTAGTCAGGATATGGGGAGACTCAAGACTTCCCTTGGTTGGTGATATCTGTGAAGGATAAGTAGCAACAACCGTGGAACTGAATCTAGCATTAGGGGGACGACTAGACTAGGGTTAAATTGTGCCAGAGGTGTGACAAAGTGGACAAACGTAGAGATCAGGGGTACATGGACTATGGGATATTCAAGCTTTATGGATGATGTCAAGAGGAGTATAAGATAATGAATTCCACAACCAAGGGAGACATGGGTTTCTTTTTCCAGAAAAGGAAGGTCCCCTAAGGTGATGACAAAAAACTATGTAAAGGATGGAAACAAAGACTTTGTACAATTACCAAATCAATAAAGAATAATTGGGGATGGGCATACAGATATAGAAACGGGTTCCCCAGTGAAATATGTTTGTCCTATGAGGGCGCAAGTTGCATGGAAAATAGGTGGAGGGTGGGGGCCCCATAGGTGGGTTACTGTATTAGGTAAAATTAATGGAGGCTAATTTGCATATGGGAAAAATGATGGTGGATGAGATGGAGGGCTAATGATACTGCGGTGGTGCACTCAAAATGTGAGTCATGATGAGATTACTCGGGAGTCCAGTATGGGGAAGTTAGAAAAATGAGGAGAAGGAGCACGCGGCTAATTTTCGAGAATACAAAGACTATGAGGACTCCCAACCCTAGGGGGTGAAAACAACATGAGTGTCAAAGTTCCAGAGGGGACTATGATGGGGAAAACTCATGTGGGAGAGAGTGCTACCGGTTGACAATACTAAAATGCAGCGGAAGTGTGAGTACTGCAGAGCCGGATGGGGGGTCCCTAGAGGAAAAAAAATGGAGGGTGTGACTGTGATATGAAATTGATATTCAAAGGGAATGATTACATGCCAGTAACGATTATATACCTAAAAGGGTCATGATGGTGGGTGGCGACAAATTACTTGCACACATCAAAAACAAAATACCCGTCATGAACAATATCTGAAATAAAGAATATATAACAGTTATTTGAGAATGTTGAACATGAGCATGCGTACCTGAGCATGATGTGAGAAAAATGTGCCCCAGGGGCCAAGGATGGATGGTGGCTCAAGGAATGTGACTGTGTAGGTGGCGAGATCCCGATCTCGTGGCTGAAGATGAATCGAAAAACGGATGCTCGGAGCTCCTGTAATTGAGTATGGAAGTTTGGAAAAAGGGACTATATATAGTTGTAGGGCCCACATTTCCACCTCATTTGTACCTGCTTCCATAGTGGATTGATGAGAAGTTTGAGGAAATATTTGGAGATTCTAGGAGATCGAGCCAACCGATTCAGGATCAACGAGTGTCAGGTTAGTGGTCGTATCCTCCTGTAGAGTAGTTAGGGTTTCATTTTTTGGGTAGGGATTGTACAAAGATCCATACAAGGGGGTTTTGTGAGGGTGGCCCCCACAGTGTGTGGATTATCGAGTGTTTCATGTGCACAAGTGTGCGGATGTAATTTGGAGAGCCATGCATGGGGGCACCCAAATGGGGAAAAAATGTGTGCATGGAATGAGTGCTTGTGCACAAAACATCAACACATCCATGCGTGGATGTGTTCCTGATAGTTGCGCATGTGTGTGCAACTATGGAGTGAACAAACATGCTAAGTTGCACGTCTGTGTGGGTGATATGGGCGCATGAGTGCGCTCCTATATTTTCAATAGTTGTGGATAAGTATGCGACTATGGAATGAACAGGTGTGCATATGTGCCCGCCTATGGGGAAAAAAAGTCATGCCTTTGAGGCAAAGCTGAAGGGTGTAAAAACTTATCATTTTTGGAGATTTTGGTGTTTTTATGAGTTGTGATGGATGATCAAATATTTTATGTGTGGATGTAGGTGACTAGTTGAGGATGCCGATGCGCTGGAGGGAAAGGGACTGGGGGGGAACTTGAGAGAGGTGATGAGAGATGTGGAACTAAATGTACATGGTGCTTTGGCTGCTTGTGGGTTGCTGAAGTTTTTTGAGTGCTCATTAGTGAGGGCACAAGAGTACTTGTTGCAGTTCCTGATTTTGATGTGGAGTTCGGAGCTGCAGTGTTTCATTGTTTGCGGTGAGCACCTGACATTCTCTCCTATAGAGGATGTATACTTTTTGACTGGGATCCCTTTTCGAGAACCCTACTACTTGTTGAGCCCGTGGTACCCGGGGATGGGCAGTTAGTTATCATAGTCCATACCTATTGTTTAGGAAAGGACTACATGTCTAGCTCTATGGTGAGGATTGGGGCGATGGACGCCCTTATGCATCGGTGTGTTGCATCGATGATTATGAGAGTGTATGGATCTCTTGTGAATCAGTGGATCAGTGGGGATCAACTGAGGATTATGCAGAGGGAACTGGGGGGTGAGAATTTTTCCTGGGGCTTGATGTTGCATGCTAATATTGTGGGGCAGCTCGATAGGTGTCGAGTTGCTGACTCAAGGGAGTTTTCCTTTGGGTCCATATTGGTATCATGGTTTTTGGAGAGGGTGTCCATGTTGCACCTGAGTGTTTTATTGGACCCACCTGGTATACGAGAGTCGCGACTAATGCAGTGGGCGATGATTTTGGTTCACCATGGTGGTGGGGAAGGTGGCCATTATTTTACAGCCGAGGCTACATGAGTGTGGTGTCTGATGCCATAGATCATACTCTAGTTTCCCTATATTGGGGTGGACTTTTAGGATGACCCAAAGATGGTTCTACCCCCGAGAGAGGTATTTGACCAAAGAGGTATGTTGATTTATATGGCTGTTTGATTCTTAGATAGTATATAATGTTTTTTTGTGTATATATGGATGTTGATGCTATCACTTTTTGTTGTGTGTGAAGATGTGGGACCTCGCGAACGTGAGTTTGAGATGGTCAGAGTGTCGATGTGGCAAGGGCTAGTGGGACCACTATGGGGAGAGCCATGGTATGGGGAGAGACGACAACGGGATGAGGGTGGTGTGAGGTCGGCTAATGATGAGATAACAGGCAGGAGGAACCGTTTTGATGACCCTAGTGCAGGGCCTTCTCATGCTCCTCCGGTGGTGGTCGGGGGAGAGTTCGAGGATATTCACCACCTCTTGGAAGTGGTACTATAGGGAGTGCCTAAGGGCATGTGGTCATAGATACGGTATATATTATTGAGCTAGAGGACGACGAGTTGGGAATCTAGTAAGATGCTAAGGTGACGAATATGGAAACTATTGGCCTCGTCAAGGAGGCCAATGATGGCTATGTATTGTTCTTGTTTGTTGGTAGCTGAGCCCAAGAATATTCCGCTAGAGTGGAGCAGTTCATGGGAGGGGGTATAGAGGTCCCAAGTGTCTAAAGCAATATTTGTGTCCAATGGCTAGCTTTGTCGGCATAACCAATGTGGTAAGCTGATGGAGGAGGCATCTTTCAATAACACAAATGATAGATGAGACACAAGGTATGGAGGAAAAAGAAGAATAAAAACTCTACAAAAAGAAAAAGCCTAGTGTAGAATGGCTACGCTTAGGCATAAAATTTCTTTAAGTACAACCCGTTGATGGGTTCCTTGAGGGGGTGGCCTTCAGGAGAGGCTAGGATGTATGCACCTTTAGTGAGGTAATGTTGGATGATGTAAGGTCCATGCCATAATGACTCGAACTTTCCATGGCTGAAGGTATCGTGAGTGATATCGTAAGCAAGAACGATGTTGCCTTCGTTAAATGATAGAAGGTTGTCATGGTGATAAAAGGTGGCCTTCAACCATTTTTTGGTTCCCTCATTATTCTGTAATGAAGACCGATGGTCTTCATCCAATGACTTTGAGTTCAGAAAACACTGCTCCATTGGAGCAGTGTCAGGTAATATATTAATAGCGGTGCATAATGTGGGGATTTATCATTCGATGGGGAGAGTAGCCTCGACCCCATGGACAAGGTGAAATGGTGTGAAACAAGTGGTAGTTTTAACTGTTGTGTGATAAACCCACAACGAGGAAAACAACATATGGTGCCAATTGGTCTTATGTTTGTTAACCATGCGCTGCAACACAGTTTTGAGGACTTTTTTTATTGCCTCTACCTATTTGTTGGCCTGAGGGTAGTATGGGGAGGTGAACTCGTGGGAGAAGACTAACCTGGAGGAGAGTTTGATGAAAATATCATTCTCGAAGTGTTTCCCGTGATCCAAGACTAAATATAGGGGGACTCCAAAGAGGGAGATGACGTGGTTAAAGAAAACATGTGTTGTAGTGTTAGCGGTGTTGTTGAAGGTGGGCATGGATTCAACCCATTTGGTGAAATAATCAACTTCCACAATGATGTATTTGTGTCCATTGCTAGATGGAGGGTTGCAAGTCATGAAGTCTATGCCCCATTTTCAAAAGGGGCTGACAGTAATGACTGGGTGGAGAAGATAAGGTGGTGTTCTTGCTTTGTTGGCATATAGCTGAAATTTGTCACATCGCTTCATAGCGTGAATGCAGTCATGAAACAATGTGGGCCAAAAATATCCTACTCGAATGATTTTCTGGACGGTGGACATCCCTGAGAGGTGGCCACCGCATGCACTACTGTGGCAGTCATTCAAGACTCTATCGGCTTCGCCAATGGTCAAACATCGACGAAGTATGGTGTCAACCCCTTGCCGATATACGATATCGTTGATAAGGAGGTATTGAGGGATTGGTGCCAAATACATCGATGATCATCCCTAGAGAGGTGGTTTATGAACTTCTGTGTTCGGAGGTAGACAAGGATATCTTCGTACCAAGGGTCATCCGAAGGGATGAAAAAGAGATGTTCATCGAGGAAGTTGGTATTGAAGGGAGAGTTGGTAGTATCGGAAGGAAATTTCATAATGAGTTCGGCAAGGACGAGGGATTTCTTGCTCTTAGGTGTTGAGAATTCAAGGTCGTACTCCTAAAGGATGATGATCCATCGAGAAAATTTTCCATTAATTTGTTGATGACTGAGCAAGTATTGCATGGGGTTGGAATCTTCTACGACCTTGGTAGTTCTAAGAAGGATGTAATGGCACAGTTTCTAGACTGTGAGGAAAACTACAAGGGAGAGTTTCTCTTTGTGATTGTGTTTCAAGGGTGGCCCTGAAAGGTTTTTACTAATATATTAAATGACATGCTCCTAGTCGTCATCCCTTAATTGGATGATAAATCTTGCTATGGATATGACTGAGGCCGATAAGTAGAGGATATCGTCATGGTCATAATCGTGTTTACTAATAAATGGGGCATTGGAGAGGGCCATTTTGAGATCATCAAAAGAGGTTTGGGCATGTTGATCCCATTGGAATGGGATATCATGACGTAAGAGGTGAAGGAAACCATGTGGTCGAGTGGTGTAATCGGGGACAAAGCGACGTAAAAATTTAGCTTTGCCTTGTAAGCTTCACAACTAGTGTAAATTCCAAGGGGGGGGGGGGATTTTTGTGATGGCTTGGACCTTGAGGGGGTCTACTGTGATGCCATGTTGGGAGACAATGAACCCAAGGAGGCATCCAACGGTGACGCAAAATACGCACTTGAGAGGGTTCAAGCAGATATTGTACTAACGACAACTGTGAAAGACAATGCGTAAGTCATCAAGATGTTGAGTACATTTCTTGGATTGAGCAGTGATATCTTCCAAGTAGACAAGGATGATTTGATCCAAATCACGAAATATGTATGTCATGGAGCATTGAAAAGTGGCACCAACATTCTCGAGGCTAAAAGGCATGACACGATATGAAAAAGTACCCCAAGGGGTAGTGAATGTGGTTTTGTATTGATCAACTGGGTGAATCAAAATTTAGTTGTAGTGAGAGAAACCATCCATGAAGGACAAAGCCTCCTGGCTAGCACAATCATCGATAATTTCATTGATGAAGGGTGTTGGGAAATTGTCTTTGGGACAAGCGTGATTGAGATCACAAAATTCGATACAGACATAGATATTGCCCTATTTTTTGTTATCTGGGATTGGGTTGGAGACCCATGACATATATGCGATGGGGTATATGAACCCTGCAATGCATAATTTTTTAATCTTGGATTTTATGGTGGATGCTTTGGATGGGTGTAATGGGCGTTTCTTTTGTCATATAGGTGTCATATCAGGCCAAGTGTCTATACGATGTTCAACAATACAGGGATCAAGGTTGGGCATCTCGGTGTATGACTAGGAAAAAATGTCTCAGTATTCTTGGAAAAGAGATTTGTAAGCTCTGAGTTCTTCAAGAGAGCATGCAACATAGATGGTGATTTCCTCTATGATTCTAGGTTTGACGGAAATATCGATTTTGACGGCAAGGGAAATGTTGGCCATGTTGCCTTCTTCAAAATCTTTGGGGGCATGGATAGGGTTATTGAACCAATATATATGCCTTGAGGGGATAAAATAATTGGTTTTGATTGCATATATGGAATTTTGTTTGGGAAGCGTAAAGGCTTCCTATGAAAGAAAGAGCACTCTGTGATGGAGAGGATCCCATGGGCAATCGGGTGTAGTTGATTCCTTGGGGATGTCTTCATTATAGTGGAACTGTCGAGAATATAAGGGATCTAGGGGAATAACCATGGTGACTGTCACCGTGTGATTATCTTTTGGTGAAGAGGTAATGGGAAGGAGGCAAAGGGGTTGTGCGGGTTCGCTCGGCATAAACCAAATATTAAGATATAGTGGGTTGAAACTGGTAGTCAGGCATAAAATTTCTGTGGGGAAATGAATTGGAGAATTGGGGGGATTTGGGAGAAAATCCCCTTCGAGACTATCTATGAACCATGGAGGAGTGGGAAGTTCTGCAAGCTCAGGGGAAAAGATATAAACCATATCCTGAGAGGGAGTAGGGGGGCCTATTGGCATCAATGTAGGTGGGGTAATGGTAGGAGTGGGAATAAGGGCCAATTGATGACACCTATATTCAATGATCGTATGATGCAGTCGTGCCTGCAGGCATGTCTGCTCAAAGATATCTTCTCACCTCACGGCCCAAAGAACTCAAATGTTCTTCTATTTCCCTATCGGGAAATCTGCACCCACGGAAACTCTTCATGTGATCCCCCTCTTACTTATCGGGGAATTGAACTTCGCAACTTTGCGAGGTCAGTGGTCGAGCATAGGGCTCTCGAATCCCCAAGACCCGATATGAGTCAACGCTGACCCTTCAGTTCCTTGTTGGAACTTACTCTATCGTGATCTCACCACTCGCGATGCCAAACAACTTGTATCCCTGACTCCTGATGCCCAATGCGCCAAAACTATGACACACGTGTGAGTTGACCATTCAATCACCACTTCACTCCATTGGCATTTCAGGGTTCGCGGTATCACGAATCCTAATGCAGTGAGTTCAGGACTTCTCGCTGTGAATTGTTGATGAGATGTGCCACATGTCCACCACTTTGACTCCGTTGTGGCCCAGACACAAATCTCATACCTGTCAGGATATCGCGTGTCATGATTTCTCGATTCCCGTTACCAAATCTTCGACTCTTCTCTCACGAAATCTCGATAGGAAATTTTGCAAATAATCCAACGGCCCTGGCTGGCTTGGATCAACTGTTCTATCTTTCCTAAGATCTGAACCACATGGGAATACTTGTGTATCTCCCCTGCACCTCGGCAAGATCCAATGGCCCACAAAAATTTGCAGATTCTCCTTGGAGAATTCCGACCGTCTATCTTTCCTGATGAATCCTGTGAAATGAACCAAGTACTCCTCCTCGAAGACCTGTTCACCTGCATGCAAACTTATGATTCCTGTTCAAACGCTTCATAGTGCAACACTCCATGCTTCCCTTAAACGAATTTGAATGCCTTACCCTTCCTAAGATTTCACATGACCTTCAAGTCCTCCAGGAAACTCTTGCACGCACTCCTTGCGACAACCTTCAACCATGTCTAAACGTTGAAGTCCCCTTGACCCTACGTACACCTGCAGCAGCAGTCCTTCAACTCTCACTCAGGTTTGCAACCCTGAACTTCACTCAGCCTATGCACTCCTTGCACGGCTTATGTGCCCAGCTGCACCCTTGGGATGAATGAGAACAAAAGCTATCTCTATCTGAACCCTCTGTCAACGCACTCCTTGCAGACACTTCAACTGCACCCCTTGCAGGAATTCTCTGGCTCAAATAGAGAAACAATTGAAACTCATTCCTTCTTCCTCTCAGACTTTAATTCAACCATGAAATCATATACACATCATATAAAAGCAAATGTATAATTGGAAGCAAACATTCATGAGCACACCATTAAGCATCAATACACAGAGAACAGACACAAAACCATGAATTTGAATCAAATCTTTCTTCTATTAATTCAAATATCTGTACATGGGTGTTCTTTACACAGCTCTCTGCTTGCACTATATGCTCTTCCTGCTTCAATAATAATACAATTGCACAATGAGGGTGTCTATATCCTGTTTCCCTCTTTCTTTCTAAAACTGTCTAATCTAATATTTAATTTCTATCTACCTATTTCATCTCAACATAAATGCCTCTATCTACTTCAGATGAGAGCGGGGCGCTCAAGGTCTGATTATAATATAAAAGTAAGCCTCTCCTTAATATCACATTTGAGTTGGTTCATATCTTCTAGACAATTTCAAAACTTGTGTTGGTCTTTTCCAGCTGTTCACTTGCATTCCACGCTGGCTCGCTTGCTGTGAGAGATGCTCCTGCATCATACTCCCTCACTTGAAAACTTTCATGGGCTCCTATCCATGAGCTCCTGCATGGTATGTCCATGCTTTAGAATCTCTGCTTTAGTCTCCCAGCTAGCATCTTCAACTGGGTGGCCCTTCCACTTAACCAAATATTCAAAATATTATTTCCTTCTGGTCTTCTTAGCCACTCGTTTATCCAGTATCTACTCCATCTATGGCTTCTCTACAATTGACATCTTCTTCTGCCACTGAACCTCTGACTGTTCATCACTTGTTCCTGCTTCCTCAGCTTTGTATGGGTACAAATCCGAGACATTGAATATTGGAGAAATTCCGATCCCATTGAGTAATTCAATATCATAAGCATTTTCTCCCATCTTCTTCAAGATTTTGCAGGGTCCAATTTTCTTCATCTTCAATTTATTATACGTTCCTCTCGGGAACCTTTCCTTCCTCAAATGTGCCAGAACCAGATCACCAACCTCAAAGTGAAGTTGTCTTCTATTCTGATTGGCTCTGCGTTTATATTCTTGACTTGATTCCAGTAGTCGCTCCTTCACCTGACAGTGAAGTTCCTTCATTGCTTCTGTGAATTCCTCTGCACTAGCGCTCCTAGTTGCATTCTGTTCTGAATCCCTCAATTCAGAAATTCCTCTCGGTTGCATGCCATAAAAAACCTAAAATGGACTCTATCTAGTACTCCTGTTCACTGAGTCGTTATAAGCAAACTCTTCCTGCGGAAATATATTGTCCCAACTGTTGTGGTGCTCTTTCACCAAGCTTCTCAACAAGTCTCCCAGACTTCTGTTTGCCACTTATGTCTATCCATCCGTCTGAGGATGATGCGCTGAACTATACACCAAGTTAGTTCCCTGCTTCTTCCATAAGGTCCTCCAAAAATTCCCTATGAATTTCGTATCTCTATCCGAAACTATACTCCTCGACAACCCATGAAGTCGAATGACCTCTTCGAAAAACAGGTTCATGATGTGAGTTGCATCATTGGTCTTCTGACATGGAACGAAGTGTGCCATTTTGGAAAACCTATCCACTACCACAAAGATTGAATTAAATCCTCTTTGTGTTCTTGGCAACCCCAACACAAAATCCATGGTAATCGCATCCCACGGCCTCTCACCTATGGGCAACGGTTGATAGAACCCCACATTCTGCTTCCTCCCCTTCAAATGCTAGCAAATCCTACATCTGTCCACAAATCGCTTGACCTCTGATGACATCCTTGGCCAGAAGTATGATTCGCTCAACTTTTCAAATGTTTTGTCATGACTGAAATGTCCGGTCAATCCTCCGTCGTGTTTCTCCTTCAGCAAATTCTCCCTCATGGAGAAATTTGGAATACACAGCTGATTGCCTTTAAACAACAATCCTTCCTGGATCATGTATTCGGCCCATTGGCTTCTATCTCTGAGAACTGGATTCTCAACCGCTTCATACACCTCCTTGAAGTCTAGATCATCTACGTACATGTCTCTGAGATCATCAAAACCCAATGTTTTGACTTTGAATTCCTGCAACAACAAACACTTCCTGCTCAAAGCATCAACAACTTTGTTAGTAGTACCAGAAATATGTTTAATCACAAATGTAAAATTCTGCATGTATTCAACCCACTTAACATGCCTCTGATTCAACTTCTCCTGTTGAGTCACAAACTGCAATGCATGGTTGTCACTGTACAACACAAACTCTTTCAGGATCAAGTAATGCCTCCATTTCTTCAATGCCTATATGACAGCATAAAATTCCTTATCATATGTGGAGTAATTTAATTTCGCCTCATTCAGCTTCTCGCTGAAATATTCTATCGGCCTATCTTCTTGACTTAAGACTGCTCCAATTACAAATCCGCTTGCATCGCATTTCACCTGAAATGTCTTCTGGAAATCCGAAAACACCAAAACTGGTTGTTCCATAATCTTCCGTTTCAACAAATTGAAGCTCTTTTCAGCCTCATCAGTCCAGTGAAAATACTTGTGTATTTTCTTCACTGTATCCATCATCACTGCGCTAATTCCACTGAAATTTCTGATGAACTTTCGGTAGAAACTAGCCAACCCGTGAAAACTTCTCACCTCAAATATGTTCCTCGGTGATGGCCAATTTTTTATCACTTCCACCTTATCTGGATCCATCCTCAACTCATTTTCCAAAATAACAAACCCCAAATAAATGAGCTCTGTCTTCATGAACGAGGATTTTTTCATGTTTATCAACAGCTTCTCCTGCTACAATTTCTGCATCACTGTAGCCAAATGCTTCAGATGTTCTGCTGTTGTTTTACTGAAAACTAGTAAGTCATCCAAATACACGATGACAAAATTCCCAATGAATTCCTTCAGGACTTCGTTCATCAACCACATAAAGGTACTTGGCGCATTTGTTAAGCCAAATGGTATAACAATCCGTTCATACAAACCCTCGTTTGTCTTGAATGTTGTTTTCCATTCATCGCCCTCTCTCATGCGAATCTGGTGATATCCACTTTTCAAATCAATCTTTGAAAATAATTTTTCTCCACTTAAGCAATCCATCAAATCATCCATCCTCGGCAATGGAAATCTGTACCTGATGGTTATCTTATTGATGTCTCTTAAGTCGGTACACATCCTCTAGCCTCCGTCTTTCTTCAGACTGAGTACTGTTGGAATAGTACATGAGCTCAAGATTTCTCTGACTAATCCTTTATCCAGTAACTCCTGGACTTGCCTCTTAACTTATTCATTCTCCTGCGGCGTCAGTCTCTACACAGCTTTGTTTGGAAAACTGGCTCCTAGTATGAGATCAATATGATGACTCACACTCCTGATTGGTGGTAACAAATGAGATAATTCATCCACTATGATGTCAGCGAACTCTTCCAGTAGTTCCTGAACTTCCTATGGAAAATCACCCACTCTTGTGCTAGTCAGAACAATCTTAGGCTTTCTGACCACAATGAACTGTGGATCCTCTTTCTTCTTAACTTTTGTAATAAGTTCCTTTCCACTCATGAGAAGTACTGTGTTGCTTACCTCCGGATTTACCTCCTTGTCCTTAATTGGAAGCAACATGTGTGTCCTCCCATTCTTCTCCAGAGTGTATGTGTTCATTCGCCCATCATGAATCACATTTATGTCATATTGCCATGGTCTACCCAAAAATAGATGACAAACATCCATAGGAATAACATCACACAAGATCTTATCATTATATCGCCCTATCTTAAATTCAACTAAGCATTGTTTAGTGACAATTGCCTGGTGTCCTTTCTGTAGCCATGAAACTCTGTATGGACTTGGGTGATCAGTCGTCTCCAGCTCCAGCTTCTCTACCATCTCAGTTGAAACGATATTGTCTATGCTACCGCTGTCTACAATGACCTTGCATACCCTATGCTTGGTCTTGCAGGCTGTTCTGAAAATTCTGGTCCTTTGGACTGAACCTTCCACGTCTTTCTCTGGTGTCAAAATAACTTTTCGCATCACCAACGATCTTCCACCTTCAACATCCTCCACCTCAACATCTTTCCTCTGTGCCTCAGCGATGTGAGTTTCTCCTCCATCTTTCTTTTTTTCTGGACACTCGAATGACTTGTGCCCATTTTTCCCACATGTGAAGCATGTGATTACTCCACCTCTTCCTCTTCCTCTACCTCTGGTATGAGGAAATCTATTATTATCAGCATATCCTCCTCTCTTCTCAGTATGTTGTTCTCTTTGCTCAGCGTATTGCCCTCACTGTGAGGTTCCACCTCTCTCTATATGAGTCTGAGGCTTCTTCCAGTCTTCCTTAGACTTCTGATATTTTTCTTGGGAAACTGATTTGCCTCTGGGCTGACTTCTGCCTCAGCTCCTCTGTCCCTGTTTTTGGCTCAACTTCTCTTCATCTTTCAGAGCCATTTGATAAGCATCTTCCACCGTTCGGATGGTTACCATGCTCATCTCATCCTGGATATCATATATCAAGCCATTCATATATCTGGAAACTTTCTCATCATCGCTCTCCCAATGACCTGCTCTGATGTTCAATCTGTAGAATTCCTCAGTGTATTCTTTCACTGTCATCAGCTTCTGTCTCGGGTTATGCATCCTCCTGAACAGAGAAATTTGATAGTCCCTGGGAATGAATTTCACCTTGATCTTCACGATCATCCTGTCCCAGCTCTTAATTTTCTGCTTTCCTTTGCAGCGTCTGTCAGCTTGTAGTTCAGCCCACCACAATGTTGCATGTCCCTTCAATCTAGTGACAGCATGCCTGACTTTCTTGTCCTCTTCGACATATTCATAGTCGAAGTATGTGTCGAGAGTTCTGATCCAGTCTAGAAGCTCCTCTGCATCCAAGTTTCCCTTGTAAACTAGAATGTCCATCTTTGCTCTTGCACCCATCCTGGCAATAGCTCTGATCAAATGCTCGTTTGATGCATCTTCGGCTGCAACTTCCTCTTCTCATTCAACCTCAACTTCACTCTCGGAAACACTCAGATCCCCTACACTGGCTGTGCATCTTTGCGTTGTCTCCATGTATTCGAGTCTTTCTTGGAGATCACGCATTTGTCTCTCTATGGTTGGATCTGCCATCTACCTGCCTCTTCATCATGGAATTTCACTATCCTCTGGATCGATTGATTGCACGTCCCTTCTCCTGGGCGACATGGTGAATTCTCTTTCTTTGCTACAGAAAGAAAAGATTCTTTCTGTGCTCTGATACCAAACTGATGCAGTCGTGCCCGCAGGCATGTCCACTCACAGGATCTTCTCACCTCACGGCCCGAACAACTCAAATGTTCTTCTATTTCCCTATCGGGAAATCTGTGCCCACAAAAACTCTTCGCGCGATCCCCCACTTACTTATTAGGGAATCGGACTTTGCAACTTTATGAGGTTAGTGGTCAAGCATAGGGCTCTCGAATCCCCGAGACATGATATGAGTCAATGCTGACCCTTCAGTTCCTTGTCGGGACTTACTCTATCATGATCTCACCACTCGCGATGCCAAACAAATTGTATCCCCGACTCCCGATGCCCGATGCACCGAAACTCCGACACATGTGCGAGTTGACCATTCAATCGCTGCTTCACTCCATCGGCATTTCGGGGTTTGCAGTATCGCGAATCCTAATGCAGTGAGTTCAGGACTTCTCGCTGCGAATTCTGAATGAGATGTGCCACCTTTCCACCACTCTGAATCCGCTATGGCTCACACACAAATCTCGTACCCGTCGG
This sequence comes from Picea engelmannii, assembly GCA_009831015.1. NCBI lineage: Eukaryota > Viridiplantae > Streptophyta > Pinopsida > Pinales > Pinaceae > Picea > Picea engelmannii. The sequence continues at coordinate 15,573 of ML842338.1, read as the reverse complement.
GACATTGTGTGTCGCGATTTCGCAATTCTCGTTACCAAATCTTCGACTCTTCTCTCATGAAATCCCGATAGGTGATTTCACGAATAATCCAACGAACCTGGCTGGCTTGGATCAATGGCTCTATCTGTCCTGAGATTTGAACCCTGTGGGAATACTCGTGTATCTCCCCTGCACCTCCAAAAGATCCAACGGCCCACGGAAATTCACAGATTCTCCTCAGAGAATTCCGACCGTCTATCTTTCCTGATGAATCCTGTGAAATGAACCAAGTACTCCTCGAAGACTTGTTCACCTGCATGAAAACTTATGAATCCTATTCAAACACTTCGCGACGCAACACTTTGTGGTTCCCTTAAATGGATTTGAAGGCCTTACCCTTCCTGAGATTTCCCACGACCTTCAAGTCCTCCAGGAAACTCTTGCATGCACTCCTTGTGGCAACCTTCAACCACGTCTAAACGTTGAACTCCCCTTGACCCTACGCACACCTGCACCAACAGTACTTCAACTCTCGCTCAGGTTTGCAACCCTGAACTTCACTCGACTTGTGCACTCCTTGCACAGCTCCTGTGCCCAGCTGCAGCCTTGGGATGAATGAGAACAAAAGCTATCTCTATCTGAACCCTCTGTCAACGCACTCCTTGCAGACACTTCAACTGCACCCCTTGCAGGAATTCTCTGGCTCAAATAGAGAAACAATTGAAACTCATTCCTTCTTCCTCTCAGACTTCAATTCAACCATGAAATCATATACACAGCATATAAAAGCAAATGTCTAACTGGAAGAAAACATTCATGAGCACACCATTAAGCATCAATACATAGAGAACAGACACAAAACCATGAATTTGAATCAAAGATTTCTTCTATTAATTCAAATATATGTACATGGGTGTTCTTTACACAACTCTCTGCTTTCACTCTATACTCTTCCTGCTTCAATAATAATACAATTGCACAATGAGGGTGTCTATATCTCGTTTCCCTCTTTCTTTATAAAATTGTCTAATCTAATATTTAATTTCTATCTACCTATTTCATCTCAACATAAATGCCTCTATCTACTACAGACGAGAGCGGGGCGCTCAAGGTCTGATTATAATATAAAAGTATGCCTCTCCTTAATATCACATTTAAGGTTGGCACATATCTTCTAGACAATTTCAAAACTTTTGCTGGTCTTGTCCAGCTGTTCACTTGCATTCCGCGTTGGCTCGCTTGCTGTGAGAGATGCTCCTGCATCATCGTAGGACACTGATATTTGAAGTGATCAAGTGATTCACATAGAGTGCATGGACATCGCATATGTTCATTGACGGAGGTCATGACATAGTGGATGTTAGTGAAAAGTGTGTGAGATAATGCATATGGGGGG
>ML842338.1:0-13717 GCA_009831015.1 Picea engelmannii | reverse complement strand
TTAGGTGGACATAGATACCATACTAGAATTTCTAGCACCATATTAGGAAGGGTAAGCGCTGCAGCTACCTGGAAAGATTGTATGCTTGGTGGGGGGTAAAAGAAGGGGATTTGGTTAATGGCTTGGGGGACTGTCTCCCAAACTAGGATGTGGCCCTAGGGGAGGGTGTAATTAGGAATAGGGGGAGCTGGAGGGTTCTCAAGGGATTCCTAAGGAAGGATCTCTGCGACTAGTGGGATGTCAGATAGTAATGAAGCCTCTGTGAGGGGGAGGGTATCTCCAATGTATATTCCATTGGATGATATGACACATACTTGTGTCGAGGGATGTATGAGCAGAGGTGCTCCATGGTAAGTCCCTAGAAAGGATGGGTCTTTGAAAATTCCAGGACCCATCTCGATGAGTGGGTAGGCATCAGGATTAGTGTTGACAAAGGGTAGGATATTATCGATGTTGGAGGAAGGGTTGGGCTTGTAATGTAACACTTGGTCGATAGTGACGATATTCCCGTTGTGGGGGAACACCATTGTGCAAAACATAGAAGAGGCCACAACCTTCATCGCATACATGTAGCTACGTTCGAACAAGATTTTGTAATTGAGTGGAGCATCGATAACTTCAATGTCAATGAGGATAGTTTTTCCCCCGAGTTCAACGAGGACATTTTGAAAGAGCCCTTCGGGAGAGGACAGTCATCCCTCATAAGCTCTCAGATTAATGGCAGATGGTATGAGCTCAAGGGAGCCAAGTTTCTACCATATAGTTTGGATATGATGCATGTGGATGCACCTTCATCAATAATGCAACGGTGAACTGTGATGTTCCATATTTTAACCAGGATTTGGAAAGAGACCAAAGTGGGGAGACATGGTTCCCCACTATCAAGATCAAAGGTGATGATTTGAGTATCAATAGGGTCGACTTCCCCCAAGGAAGAAAGTAATGACTTCCATTGAGTAGGACAGGTTTGAAGGACATCTAAAACTGACATGGCAATGGGCGATTATGCCAAGTCATCGACCAGACTATAATTGTGTGCCACCCTAGCCTGAGGGTTGGTGACATTCTGTCATAATGGGATGCGAGGAATATGAAGGGGTTTTTCTGTATTAGGGAGAGGAATCATCAAAGTTGGTCCAATTGTGACTGGGGATTCTTCTGAGGCAGTGGAAGTAGGGTCAGGGGGTGTGCTGTATTGACAACTGTGCGCTTGTATAAGAACTTATTCCTCACTAGCAAGGAGGATAGTGCGATCTGTAGGAGTGCCTAGGTTTGTATATTGTCCCATCTGTGGTGGGACCGAATGCATCTCTTGTTGGGTGTTCATCAACCATTGGTGTGGATTGGGGTTTTGCAGTATGACAAGGGGTGGTTGATGTACATATTGTTGTGAGGCCTGTTGGGGGGTAGGCAGTGTTGGGGATGTGGTCCATTTCTGGATTCTTTCATATGTTTAAAGTCATCAATTTGAGGGAAATGGTGAGTATAATGGCCATACTCACCACAAAGGGCACAAGGGAAGTTTGTCCGAAGATTGTTGTTGTTCTTCCCTTGGCATTTGTTGTTATTTCCCCCTTGGGGGTTTTGATTCCTCTGATTCTGGTTGCCCCTGGTAGGTTAGTTCTGTTGGGGGTGGTTCTAGTTCTCTCCTAGTCCCAGATTATTATTTTTTCGATTTTTTCCTTTCTTTTTTGCATTGTTCGACTAATGGGTCGAATTTGTCATATTCAGTTGTTCAAAATTTTGATATTTTTCAATGGGAGAGGGATGAAAAAAGTTAACCCCAGCAAGTGGGTGTCCTTGTGGTGGAGCCATGGGTTGTGGAGGGCCAGGAAATCGAAAGTACAAATTACTTGGTGGAAATGATCCATAGGGTACATAGGAAGGCATAGCACTTTCACTAGTGTTTATGGTGTAAGCTAAGGTATAAGGGGTACCAGAACTTGGTTAGACCATTGGGCGCACTGTGGGTGTCAGTGGTGGTCCACTTATGGGTGGAGGAAGAGAAATAGGGTATGGTTGTTGATAAGGAGGAGGATAATAAGGAGATCCTCCATGTATAGAAGGATATTGGGGTGTTCCATACATAGGTGTTTTTTGGGGGTGTGGATTGTGGTGTGTTGTGGTACCAATCAATCCATCCGCTGAGTGAGACATCCCAGGTTTGTCCTGGCCAAATGGTATGGGTCTTAGGGCATCAAGCAATACCATATATAAGTACCCTGAATGTGAATAAATGAGTTTGAATTATTGAGCCTTGTCGATGGCTTCTTCTTCAGACTGGGGGAAGGTGGTGGCCACATCCTTGGCAAGGAGGGAAGCAAGTAATTTGAGAAACCAGTTGAGGCATTGTTTCTTAGTGGCTTCATCTTTCCAGAGACTACGTCGTTGACGCCATTCATGAATGTGGTCAGCGATGTTTGTAGCATAGGTTTGTTTAATTTCTGAGAGTAGTTCGAGACCATTTTCATGATGGATTGGTAGTTGAAAGAAGGTAAAAAAAGCTTTGTCCAAAGATTAAAAGGTCACATGGGACCCAGATTTTTCTTCAATATACCACTTGGTTGATGGGCCAGTGAGTGTGCGTTGGAATAACCTCAATCATACAGAGTCATCCATGATGTTTTTGAAGAGAACCATAAGTGAAAGGTCATGATGTGGTTGGTATGGTCATCTCCTGCTCTTCCTTCAAACTTGGGGATGTCTGAAGGGAGTTTGGTAGGAATTGTAGGCCATGTGGGGTTGTGAAATATAGTATCATTGGTGAGTTTAGTTAGATCTGGTATGTTGAGGGAGGCCAAGTATGGCATTTGAGGTGGTGGGGGAGGATTATCTCTAGCCGTGGTGTGATATTTTTGGGTACCTGACCCTTGAGGGGGGTTAAGTGGGGTTGTACTTCCTCCTGGGGAAGAAGTGTGCCCCCTGCTTCCTTGTAGAGGAAACTGAGTGGATGGTTGACATTGGGAAGTGGACCCAAGTAAAGTGGAACCAAGAAAAGAATATCCCAAGACGGTAGCACTCACAGGAGTGTGAGAAGGTGGAGCCGATGTGCTGGCGAGACTAGGAACTCCCCCTAGAATGAGAGGGAGATTTAGCAAGCATCTAGAATGACGAGGATTCTGTGGGTCCCCTATGATGTCTGACTAGAAAAGTGGATGTGTGAAAATGGTGATGAGATCAATAAATGAACAAGATTTTTTGTTATGATTTTTTGGACTTTCACAATATATCTCACAATCGCATGTAATCACAAGGGCATCATACATAAACCAATTGATAAAGAAGCATATATGTGGGTAGGTATATTTTTTCCACGTGGGAGAACAAAGAAAACAAATGCTCGTGTCCTAAAAGATGTAACACTCTTACTCTCAAAGTAGCACTGGACCTTCCAAGAGCACTAGATAGTGGGGTCTGAAGCCATCAGAAGAGGAACTAGTGAAGGATGAAGTAATCAATTATAATGAGGGGTAGAGGGTGCATATCTCGAAAGAGATAGTGATATTTCCCAATAGCCACACAAAATCCAATCAAGGTGCAATTGAAACCCATAATTTCCACCTGGGTACATATCCTAAAATTTGGTCACTAGGTACCTTGGTCAAAGTGAGACATTTAGATTTTAAGCCTAAGAAATGGGTCACAGGATGGATCCCATCCAAGAGATGGGTGCCTCAAAGGGGGATGCATAGAACAATCGGACCTCTGCCTTTGACCCTTCACAGGTATCTCCCTGCCTTATGGTGTTAGGAACACTTGACTTGGAGGATTTAAACTTCCCTATTTGACAACTTCTACTGTTTGAATATGTGAGAACCAGATAATGGGGATTTATTTGGATTCCTATCCCCGAGATCCTACCTAGACTAAAAAATTCTTTTGGCACCTCCTGTGGAGGAAACTTAGTGAGATTTTAGAAAAAATTTAGATGTGGTTGTTTGAGAGATTGGGGGTGTGAACCAATATCATTGAATTTAAATGGGAGTGGATAGTTTCATCAAGAAAATGGGAGGGCTGTTTCGGGATCCCTTTGGAGGAAACTTACTTCGACCTCCATAATTCTAGATGAAACTATGTGAGTGAGTAGTGATTTTGTGTGTGTATAAGTGAAAGTGTGTCAATTTTTTAATGAGTTAGGTGTCACCTTGCTACATGTGGACTTCGTGTGGTCCTTACAAGTCTTGATTACCTAATTAACTAAATTCTATTGGTACAACCTTGCGGAATTTTAAAGTCCCTAGAGAACTAGCATGTGGACATATGGGTCCTTACTAATCCTTTAACTCCATAGTGTGATTTAATCTAAGAAATATTCAACAACTATCCTATATTGTGGACATGTGGGCATGTATGGGCCTATTACAAAACCTTTAAACTTCCCTAGTGATTTAATCTACGAAAGTAAATTCAAAACTATCCTATCTTTGTAGCATATGGGCATGTATGGGCCCGTTACAATTTTAAGATGTGTTTGAAAATGAAATAAGAGGAGTCTTGTGGGGGATGTTATCCTCTCCTAAAGATTTTGTCTTTAAGGGAGATGAAATGTTCCCTCAATAGTTTTTTTGATTCTCAAGATCGTTTTATGGTGTGAGAGAAGAGCATACTTAAATATTGACGTTCAATTTATTGTCCCAATGCAAGTAGCTATATTTGTGATATAGAATAATTCCAACTTATCTTTAATCAAAGAAAGCCATCCATGTGGAAAAATGAAAGCAAAAAGAGGAGAAATATGGATTGTAACCCCCTAAGTGCCTATGTTTTGACTAACCCTTCATGTGGAGAGTGAATATAAGTGTGGTGCATATTACAATCTGCATAGAATCAAACTTAAGAAATCTATGGGCCTCCAACAGATCACAAAAAACCTTACAATGTATGATTTTCTGGACAGATGTGTGGGTCGCAGAGTAGACAGAGGCGCATTGGGTGCCAATGTGCAAATGAAAAATGACTTTTTGGCACAGTTCATAGAATGCGCTGAGAAGCACAGTGGGTTTGGCACACATGCTTGGAAGACGCAATGGTGGGTTAAAAAACCCGCACACTTTCTTCTACACGCTCGTGAAGGAAATTTTGTATGAAATTCTCTCAACTCGGCTCTGAATTTAGATTTTTGCAGGTAGGCATGGGCTAGTTCTGGTTTTTGCAAGTTAAATAAACCAAAAATAAGTGCTCAAACAACCCAAATGGGGAGGAAATTGATACCTATCCCCAATGGAGTTGTCAATCTGTTGCATCCCTTTTGTCACCTAAATGAGCAAAAGAATGATGCTTACAAGTCCATTTGGGTTAGATAGACAAGACAGCAGTGAATGAAAGAGTTAGAAACATCAATCATAAGAAATAAACAAAGAACTAGGCTACTAACAATAAAATAAACTAAACTAGAGTGCATAAGAGAAATAGAACAAAAATTAAACAACATGCATGCCACCAATGGATACGTTGTATTAGTGGGAAAAAACCAAAGAGAAAGGGAGACTTATGGGTCCCCTCTTCCTCCAAGGGAGGGATATTGAACCCCCAATGATTGATCTCTTCTTACAAGTAACAAACTAGAAGGAAATGGTGAAGAAATCCAAAGCACATTCACTCAAGAGGTGATATGAATGGCCAAATGAAATGGTGCTTGTATGCTCTAATGAGGAAAGAGGTTCCTCTAAGAGAATATAGGTAGCATAACAATACAAATGAATTCCTTGAAAATATAGTGCACCCATGGCCTCTTTTTATAGAAAATCTTTGAGGCATTATTCAAGCAGTCTTTAGTGTGAACAAGGGGCTCTTTAGGGAACCCTTAGGTCTTTGACCAACCCCCACTCAAATTTAGCTCGGATTTGGGTATCAAATCAACTTGGGAGATGAACCAAAAGTGGGTGGAAGGCCGACCAAAATAATAAATGTGTCGTTCTGAGGTGTGCATGGCTTTTTCCATCCACATTCACACATCAGGTGTATATGCACTTTTCCAATGTTATTCGAGTGTTGCACGTGCGTGCGCTGCCTTTGTATCTTTAGCACATACTAATTTTTTAACTAGTTGTATAGTTTTGTGCCCTTTGGAAATTCATTTTCTAGGCCATGGATGAACTAATGGGTGTTTGAAGATGTTGGATTCTTGTAACCATTTGCAAATGAAATTCTAGAGATAAATATGGCACGGGTAATGCAAGACTTGATATACTTGCTGACACCCTATCGACTTTTCAGCCAATAGAAATGTTATTTTATCACTATTGTTGTATTTTCTACGTCGAAGTGTCCTGCCACCCTACTATAGTGATCTTACCAAATCATCTTCAATCGCTCGCTTGATGGGACATGAAAATGGCCTAGATGGCACAACAACCCATCCTAAAGATGGAAATTAGTGACAACTGTGTTGGTGCCAAACATATGGTTCGTAGTGGAGAATTCAAGATCTCTCTTGTAGCATTGGGGCCATCCAGAGGTCTCATGGATGCAATAATGTAGAAGCATGGTTAGTGTTGCAACGGGAGGTCTACTAAGGAAATAAATGGCATGGTTGGTGCTCCTTGTCTTATACTTGATGTTGATATAGAAACACTGCAACTATGTGGACCACTATTGCAAGTATGTGGATCACTATAGCAAGTATGTTGATATGGAATTGATGCAAGTATGATTAGGGTGGATGATTGTCTCCTTCCTGAGAATATAATGCCTCAATTGGTGGAAGTATTGTATAGTGGAGTACATTTATTTGTCATAAGTGGGGTACTTAAGGATAGTATCTGATAGTGTATCACTATAATAGGCCACGTGATGTCTGTGCTAAGTGAGAAATACACCCACATCATAGTATGAATCATCTGTCTCAATCTAAAAAGTTTGTTGCAAGTCAGGTAATGAGAGAACCAGGGTTGAGCACAAGCGTTGCCTCAAATCATCAAATGATTTCTATTGTGGTTTCCCCCACATGAATGTTTCCTTTCCACCACCCCTGGTAACTTGGCTAAGGGCCCATGCAATATAGGAGAATCCTAACATGAACCTGTGATAGAAATTGACAAGGCCTAAGAATCTATGAAGCTCAGTGAGTGTGGTTAGGGCTCGCCAGTCATGAATGACCTGGAGTTTGGATGGATCGACATGCACCCCATGCTCATCAACAATTTAGCTTAGGTATTGGACCCTATTCACTCTAAAGGAGAATTTTCCCAAATTTTCATATAGTTTGTGTTGTCGCAGAGTGTGCATAACCTGTTGAATATGTTCTAAGTGTTTCGCCAAACTCCTGTTGAATATGATGATGTCATCCAAATGCACCACCACAAAAAAATTGGTGAAAGGCCGCGATATATCATCCATCATCCTCATGAAATTTATTGGGGCATTCGTCAAGCTAAAGGGCATGACCAAGCATTCAAAAATACCTTTTTTGGACTTGAAGGCAATCTTCCAATTCAAGGGTGATTTTAGGGAATAAATTTCACCCATGGGCTAATTTTCCATGGTTTTTGCCAAAACAATATTCGCTATTATAAATATGATTCTCCCAAATTCTAAGGATAAAATTATTTTAACTTAAAAATAGCCAAAATTGTATACAAATTATACAAAATCCTTATAAATTTGAGTATTTTTACAAAAATATCGCCAAACATTTTATAGTTGGCATATGAATGATTAGTAAGATTCGCCAAGGTTTCTACATTTTAAAATAAATTTCCTTCCTTAAAATCATCCATGCCTTCCATACATCAATCTCCTCTATTGGGATCTGGTGGTAGTCAGACTTCAGATCAATCTTACTAAAGTATTTATCCCCCTTGAGATGGTTAAGGAGATCATCAATTCAGGGAATTAGTCATTGGTTCCTGACTATGATTTTATTTAGGGACTCATAATAAATGCAGAGTTGTCAGGTCTTGTCCTCCTTCTACACAAGCACAATTGGGATTCCACAAGGTGATGAGATTGTTCATATTTTCCACTTTTTGAGTAGCTCTTAGATCCAGTGCTTGATTTCATCAATTTTTAAGAGAGAGCGGTGATATATTGAACCATTGGGTAGTGGTGCATCGGGGGTCATATCGATTGAATGCTTGACCTAATAGTCCAAAGGTACCCCAATGGGTGAGAAGAATATTCCTTTGTATTCTTCCAAGACCTTATCCACTTGCTTCTACTACGTGGAGAGACCTGTCGCGAACGCCATGGATGTGGTTGCAACCTTCCACTATTAAGATCTGATCCTAACCCCTATTGACGAGTCATTAGTTTCCTTAAAATATAGAATTATTATAAATAAGAGTAGGAGGTATTGGATAGTTTGTCTTGGAGATTATTTTAAAAGAGCTCTTCTCTGTTGGAGATTTCCCCCTCGAAGAGGCAAGTGAACATTGTTAGCTCTAATAAAGGTGTTGTTTCTGGTATTAGTTTGGTATTTTTCTCACCATATTCTTTTTGATCTAGTACTATTTTCTAATATTTATGTTATGAATATAATATTACATATGGAATACTGCAAGTTTTATCAGAGCTCTTTCATGGGAAGAGATGTTGGGGTAAATATTTTTTAACGGTAGAGACATATTACAACATATTTAAGCTACAAAGATCTATTTTCTTCACATAAAATCATGGTTGGGGAGACATATAGGGAGTAAATACACATGGTTTTTTAGCGCACATTGTTGGCCACCCTTGTAACCCCTATTGGTACCCCTTTGAGTGGTCATGCATAAAAAAAAACCTATTTATAGATCATCCTAGATATATTGAAGCCCTTTGTAGACAAACTGATTAGCTTCCTGACTACTATAGTGTCTCCGAGAACAACACTCAGGAAAATACTCTCTAGTACCTTGGTAATTGGGCAGTATGACTAAGGGTACAATCTAGCCTCCATAGTTGGTGCCCTGAGATATTGGGCCAAGTACTATTGTTCATCCCCAAACATATATCAGAGAATTATAGAACAAGGAAAATCCTTGACTATAGATACCCTACAAACTCTAACTCTCGAGACATAAACAATAGATCTACTATAGTGCAACTTGACACCCTCCCTAATTTTATTTTCATTGCATAAACACTCCCCGTCGACATTTTTTATTATTGAGAATTTGGGAATTCTAATATTGCAGAAGTATTCAGGTCAGAGTATAACTCCTAGGAGTAAAAGAAAGTTTGGGGGTTGGACACAACCTTATTGAGACTAATTCCATTGGATTCCTCTCTTCATTTTGATTGTAGTGTTACCCTTAATTTTTTAAGTCCTTTTTTTTTTCCACGGACCCAACTCTTCCTAGGACACCCTTATTTGAGACATGTCCCATTGGATTCCTCTCTTGGTCTTCATCACCCTGATACCTATAAATTTCTGTGGCCCATATTTTCATCCCAGCACCTCATATTCTACCTAATCCTCTACCATTCCTACCACCCACTCTCACAACCAAGAAGACTTGGAGTCTAAGGTGTCAAACCTATAACAACAACTTATTTCCATACACATAGAATTCCAAGCCTCCTTAGAAAAGAAACTCAAGGAGATGACACAACTCATCAAGGGTAAGAATGTTAAAACCAATCCTGAGGACCCTCAGTCTTCCCATTATGAGTATACTCATTTGTATTCCTCCCCTTAGGGTTCTCAACCCTCTTGGAATAAGGTTCCCAAAGTTGAAATGCATAAATTTGATGGATCCAACCCAGTAGGGTGGGTTTCTCAAATGGAACAATACTTCTCCCTCCATGATATTCAAGATAATGAGACCAAAATCCATGTAGGGGTTCTATACTTGGATCAAGAACGCTGGCAGTGGTGGAAGTAGAATAAATTTTTTTATCCCAGACTACCCACTTGGAATAAATTGATCAAAGCAGTTTGTGCCCATTTTGACAGGGAATCTCATTTTTTGGGAAGGCTCACTAAGATGCACCAAACTTGATCAGTATCAAAACTTCATCACAACGTAGAATAGTAGGATATCAAAACTGAGGGCTTATGTGATGAATTTTATCTTGAATGTTTTCTCAGTGGCCTAAAGGATGTCATCAAGGCTCATGTGAGTATGTATGATCCTACTACTTAGTTGTAGGATTGTCAATTAGGACCAGAATTAGAGACCATTCTTCAGGCCCCACCCATATGGACTGCATTCACTAACCTTCCTTGTAGAAATGGTGGAATGTTGGAAGAAAGGACATTGTTATTACTGTGATAAAAATTATTTATTGGGACATAAATGTTGGGAACAAAACTTCTTCCATATTGATACATAATCTTCCACTTCCTATGAATAAATACCATCAGATGAGTTTCCTGACCAAGAGGACGCACACCCAAATGTCCACCCCAAAGATTTAGTTTCACACCCCAATGGACCAGGCGAACCTGTCATATCTCTTTATGCCCTCTTGGGTATTTTAGACCCACAAACATTGAATATAAAATGGTACATAAAACATAGGCCATTCATGGTGTTGATTGATAATGGTATCACCCATAATTTTATTCATTGCAGGATTGCTAAGGAGATCCATTTCTTTGTCCGCCCAGTTTCTAATTTTAAAATCCCCATTGCTAATGGTGGCATGATGAAGTGTGGGGGGCACTATGAGAATTTCAAACTCCAAATGGGTGATTATCATATGAAAAACAACATGTTCTTTATTTCCAAGGGTGGTTGTGATATTGTATTGGGTGTGGAATGGATTCTCACCCTGTAACTGATTATAATGGATTATCAAGATTTTCTCCTTCTGGGCAGTCAACAGCCCAATGTTTTTCCATACATATATCCATTTGATAAAAAAATGAAATATAAAAGATAGTACAAGAATTACTAGAGGAGGGGGTAATTCTTCCCTATACTAGTACATATTCTTCCCCAATGGTGATGGTTTTAAAGAAATAAGTTTCTTGGACCATGTGTCTATATTTTTGCGCCCTAAATAAACCGACCATCAAGGAAAATTTTCCCATTCCTATCATTGATGATTTGTTGGATAAACTCGATTGTTCTTCTTTCTTCACAAAATTAGACCTTCGCTCAATCTATCACTAGATATGGATGAAGGAGGAAGATATTGTGAATACCACTTTCATAACTCATGAAGGTTATTATGAATTCTTGGTCATTCCATTTTCCCTTTGCAATGCACCATCCACCTTCCAAACTCTCGTGAATACAATATTGAAACCTTACCTTCAGAATCTTGTCATTGTTTTCTTTGATGACATCCTCATTTACAACTACACTTGGGATGCCCACCTTCTCCATGTGGACAAAGTCCTAAACTTGGTATAGGACAACCAATTGTTTTTCAAAAATACCAAATTTTCCTTTGGGGCCAGTGAAGTAGAATTCTTGGGAAACATTGTGGGTCGAGAAGGGGTAAGAGTGGAACCAAAGAAGATACAAGCTATGCAGGATTGGCTGCAGCCCATGACCTTAAAGATCCTACAAGTTTTCCTTAGTATCATAGGATATTACAGGAAATGTATCCACCATTATGCCAATTTTTTTAATCCCTTAATTTACCTTCTTAATAAGAATGCATTTCATTGGACACCTTCCACCGAGTATGCCTTTGTTGGAAGATTGGTTGTTGTCATTGATGTCAACCCTAGTCATGGGTTTTGGACTGCAAGATTGATGAAGGTATTTGAACATGAAGGAAAATGCACATGCAGATACAACACCCATGGATGGATAGTATACATCATGTTGTTTCTGGTGGTATGTGGTGCATCACGTGGATCCTCATGGTTGAGGAGAAATGAATTTTTGAAGATGACAAAGTGAATTGAAGAAGGAAGTGCATGTAGGCCCTGAAGATAATTAAAGAAAATAATTACAAAATAAGAAAGTGTCAAGTCAGCCCTAATGGTAAACGGAAGTGACATAAATGGTATAAATAAACATCATCATACATTCATTTGATACAATTCGAATTTCAGAGGGAAAAAGAAGTAAAAGAAGGCCGAATTTCAAAGGAGGATGAAGTCTTTTGGTGATGTGTTCTAAGGTATGTTATTTTCAGGTCATCTTACCATTTTTGCTATAACTTTTCTTCTAGAACGATTCAAATGGTGAAATCTCTATGGTATTGAGAAGACATATCAAGGTACCTCTGGTAAAAACTTCATCTCTTGATTCGCTATAATTATGGAGATACACTCTGTGGAAGATAGGGTTTGTGACCAGTCCTGAAGCTAGTCAATAAACAGGTGTTCTAGGTACAACGGTCATAACTTCTTCATACAGAATCCAAATGAAGTGGGACCACTTCCATTGGATAGAGTACGGACTTTAGTTTCTTGTGTGGAATTTTTAGAATCAAATGTTAAATATTGAGCATGGGGCATGCTGTACAAGTTGGGTCTTCTGAACAGACCAAAATTGAATAAAGTCTACCATTCTTTCTATAACCTCTTTTGGGGAGGATTCAAGGAGTGAAAATTGGAGGAGTTTTAGAGAATACATTGAGTAATAATATCTATAGGATCAGAGTACTCCAAGAATTTAAGAATTGCAGAAATTGAAGAAGTCTCAGGAAGCATTATCAGGTTCTATGTGATGATTGGTTGATGACGATGATTTAATGTAAAGTTTTATTATCTCTCATATATTCTTGGGTGGAAGGAATGGGTAGGGATGGAGAGTTCAAATATCACTTGATATTGGAGGATTGTAGCTTCCTCTTGGAGGTTTAACCCTCCCTCTACATTTGGAAGTTGTAGCTACCTTTGGAAGTCATTACTTCCCTTGAACAATAAACTATTGATTATTTCTCATATATTGTGCATGGTGTATTGGTGTAACTCTTATACTATTGTTCATTTCTCATTGTATATAGTTGAATGGTTTAAGTATAAGTTGAAAAAGGTTTTAAATTGTACTTTATATTGATTCACCCCCCTCTCAGTATCAAAAATTGGTATCAGAGCGGGTTACCTTTAGTACAGTTTAACCACTGGAAGGAATATCCTATGCAAAAATGGAAGACTAAATTCCAAATGGGATTCCACCATTTGATGGAAGAAATTTTGAATACTGGAAATATAGAATGGAAACTTACTTGAAAGCTCTTGGGGCAGATGTTTGGTTCTCAGTTGCTTCAGGATATAATGCTTTGAAGAAACCAAAGACTGCAGTTCAGAATGAAGCAAAAAGGAACAACAAACTGGCAATAGATACCATCCTGGATGGATTGACAGATTCAGTGAAATCCAAGGTGGAATCATGTGCATTAGCAAAAGAGATTTGGGACAAGGTACAAGACCTTTATGCAAGGGAAGAAGCAGAAGAAGAAGAAGAAGTTGAAGAAGATTACAACATCTCAGATTTCAAAGAAGAAAATAGAGGTCAGTTCTTTTTCTTTAATTGTGAAGGAGTAGAACATTTTGAATTTGAATGTCCTCATCCAAGGATTGAAAGATATGACAATGAAGAAGAAGAAAATCATAAAGTAGAAATGATTCAACAAGAAGATGAGAATCTTAAAAAGTTGAAGCATGTTGAGATTGAAAATAGCAAGCTCAAAGACATGCAAAGAAAACTAAGAAGTGAATTGGTTAGTTGTGAAAAGACAGTTGTAAGCTTAAAGAAAAAATTAGAAGACTTTCAGAAACTAAGAGAAGAAACCATTTCCTTGAAAACTCTACTCGAAGAAGCAAGAAGAATAGCAGAAGTAAAGAAGGTCCAAATGATAAAGAAACAAGAAGATTGTGAGA
>ML842337.1:47821-65199 GCA_009831015.1 Picea engelmannii | reverse complement strand
GTATGAACTCATCTATGCACAGTCAGGGTACTTATACACTGTACTTCCTGATCTTCCAAAACCTGTGCCATTTGGTCAAGACAAACTTGGGATGTCTCACTCAGCAGACGGACTGATTGCTGCCACCACTCACCACGGTCCACGACCCCAACCACCACCAATGTATGGAACACCTCAATACTCACCGGCATACGGGGGCACTTCTTATTACCCCCCACCCCCTTATCAACAACCATACCCTGTTTCTATACCTCCACCCATCAGTGGACCACCGTCGTCACCTCCCATACATCCACCTATTCCAACAAATAGTGGTACTCCCTCAACCTCAGCTTATAGTACTAGTGAAATCACTATGCCTTCCTATGTACCTTATGGATCGGTACCACCACAGAATACGTACTTCCCATTTCTTGGTCCTCCACAACCCATGGCTCCCCCACATCCTCATGCGGGGGTGAATTTTGTTCAACCCTCTGTTGTTCAACAATACCAAAGTTTTGAACAGTTGAATAAACCAATCCAACCCATCCATCGAACAATGCCAAGAAGAAAGGACAGAACAGGAATAACAACAACCCAGGTCAAGGCCGGAATCAACCCCCACTAGCACCAACCCACTGGGGGCAACCAGAACCAAGGGAACCAAAACCCCCAAGGGGGAAATAATAATAAACGCCAAGGGAGAAATAAAAAAAATGTTAAAACCATCTTCCCTTGTGCCCTTTGTGGTGATTTCAGCCATTACACTCACCATTGCCCCCAAATCATGGATTTCAAATGATTGAAAGACTCTGGTAGTCTTCCCCATTCTCCCGCACTGCCTGCCCCTCAGCAGGCACCACAACAATACGTACAACAACCCCCTCCCGCCGTGCTACAAAATCCAATTCCACATCAAGGTGTGATAAACACCCAAAATGACACACAACATCCCCCACCTCAGGTGGGACAATACCTCAACCCCAACAATCCAGCAGATCGCACAATTCTCCTCACTAGTGAGGAAGAAATCCTTCTGCAAACACGTAATCATCAGTATCATGCACCCCTAAGTCTCCTCCCCTCCCTCTCGAGACAAACCCTACCCCGACGGGACCCCTGTTGGTGATTCCTCGCCCTTCCACCGAACCACCTCTTCGCATCCCTCACATCCCATTGCGCAGGAATGTCCACAACCCATAGGCTAGGGCAGCTCATAACTATAGTTTGGTAGATGACTTAGCACAATACCCATCTTCCATGTTAGTCTTGGAAGTTCTCCAGACTTGTCCTACTCATCGGAAATCACTACTTTCCTCCTTGGGGGTAGTCGACCCTGTAGATACCCGACTCATCATCTTTGATCTTGACAGCAAAGAACCTCATCTTCCCACCTTGATCACTTTTCAAATACCAGTGAAAATATAGAACATCACAGTTCATCGGTGTATCATCGATGAAGGTTCATCTACATACATTATGTCCAAAACAGTATGGCAGAATCTTTGTTCCCCTGAAATCATTCCCTCTTCCATCACCTTACGATCTTATGACGGATGACCATCCTCTCCTGAAGGGCTCTTCTAAAATGTCCCTGTCGAACTCGGGGGCAAGACTATTCTCATCAATATCGAAGTTATCAACACCCCTCTCGATTATAATATCTTGTTTGGTTGTAGCTACATGTACGCTATGAAGGTAGTGGCCTCTTTCATCTTTCGGACAATGATGTTCCCTCACAATGGGAAGATCGTTACCATTGACCAAGTCTCACATTATCATCCTAATCCATTTGCCAAAATTGATAACATTCTTCCTCTCATCCACACAAGCCATGATGCATATCCACTCGTTGAGATGGGTCCTGGGATTTTTAAAGATCCATCCTTGTTAGGGACGTACCATGGAGCACCACCACTCCTTCATCTTGCTAATCAAGTATGCGTCATATCATCTAATGGGACTCACACAGAGGATACCCTTCCTCCTACAGAGGCTTCTATCATCTCTGACATCCCACTCGTCGCAGAACCCCCTCCTCAAGAACCTTCTGCACACTCGTCGACCCCACCAGTCCATAATTCCCCCTCTCCCACAGGACATATTCTAGTTTGGGAGACAGTTCCCCAAGCCATCACTCAAATTCCCTTCTTTTATGCTCCACCAGGTATCGAATCTTTTTAGGTAGCCACCATTCTCACACTACCTAATATGGTGTTAGCAATCCCCATTTGGTATTTACACCCACCAAAGATGGTCCCTCGACCATCCCTTCCCCCCAAAAAATAAGGAATCCCCATGACGATTCCCATTCTTACTCCAACCACACCCCCACTCACTAACCCCCCTGCTAGAGATGGGGGTAGGAGAAAGAAGAAGGATCCCACAATTTCACTTCCTCCCCACATCCCACCACCTTGCACGCTATGTGAGAAAGAGGGACACCAAACCAACAACTATCCGTCGCTACCAGAATTACGAAATTTGATCCCACTTAATCACACTCCCCCAACACCTGCCACTACTGCTAATCCCGCCACTACCACCCCACCTTCCAGTAGTAAAGGGTTGAGGACCAAATATGCTTGTTCTATCTGTTCAAAGTATGGCCATTATACCCATCATTTCCCAGCACTGCCATGCTTTAGGAAGAAATTATCCGTCATACGCCAGAACTTCCAGAGCAACCCCAATCCTACTACATCCTCCTCAAAAAATATCACTGACATCCTCTATGTCACTACTTTAGTCAATGAACGTATGCGATTCCCTTTCTCTCTCTGTGATTCATTAGCTCATTTCACATACCAGTGTCCTATGATCCTTGAATACAGGCAACGCCAATTGACTTTGCTTCACCAACCTGCAGAGGTGATAATTGACATTACCTTGTCACTAGAGGATCTTCATGTCATTTGTCCCGAACCTGAGGTCCTCCCAATGCCTCCATGGTTCTTAGATGGATTTTCTGAGGATTCACCCCCTAACCCCCCCAACTCTCCTTCTCATTCCCCTATGGACACTCTCCACCCAACCACCATGGGTACCCCTCAGTACTTCAATATATGGTTTATGTCGAGTGAACCCTCACCATCTCCTAACAATGTTCCCTCTGCTTCTTCACCAGGGAGCAACCACCTGACCACTGTCATCGAGATCACTCCTCATGACCCATTGTATTCCCATCACTTCCAATGAAACGAAGAAATACTTGAAGAGTTAACCCACCCAGACTCTCCCTGGGATGCGCTCCACCATCGCGCACTCTTCTCTCCACAGGAAGCTTCCATGCCTCCTAACCAAAACCCCATTTATGTGGTCGAAACCAAGGATTTTATCCCATCAGGGCCTATCGAATGGTTCAACAAACCCATTCCTGCCCTCGATTCTTTTGAAGAAGGAAATATGGCCAACATTTCCCCCACCATTAAAATCAACATTTCCATTAAAAATGGCATCGTCGAAGAAATCACCATTGGAGTTGCTTTCACTCCTCAGGAAATCACCACATATAAATCCCTCTTCCAGGAATATAGGGATATTTTTTCCTGGTCATACACGAAAATGCCTGGCCTCGATCCCTCTATTGTCGAACATCGCATCGACACCTGGACCGACATTACACCAGTTCGCCAACAACAACGACCGCTACACCCATTCAAAGCCACGGATATCAAAGCCGAAATTGACAAATTACGCGCTGTCGATTTCATCTACCCCATCGCCTATACCTCATGGGTTTCCAACCCTGTCCCCGTTAACAAAAAATAGGGCACTATCCACATTTGCACAGACTTTCGCGATCTCAATCACACATGTCCCAAAGACAACTTTCCAACGCCTTTCATCGATCAAATTATCGACGACTGCGCCGGCCACGAGGCTCTCTCCTTTATGGACAGATTCTCTAGTTATAATCAAATTCAAATTCACCCCGCCGATCAGTATAAAACTGCATTCACTACCCCTTGGGGTAATTTTACATATCGTGTCATGCCTTTTGGCTTAAAGAATTTCGATGCAACTTTCCAGCGGGCGATGACATACATCTTTCACGATCTGGCTCATATCATCCTTGCCTACTTGGACGATCTCATAGCTCGATCCAAGAAACGCACCCAGCATCTCGATGATTTACAAATCATCTTTCAACAGTGTCATCAGTACAACATCCACTTGAATCCTCTCAAGTGCATATTTTGTGTCACCACAGGGTGCCTCCTCGGCTTTATCGTCTCTCAAAGAGGTATTACCGTAGACCCCCTCAAAGTCCAGGCAATCACTGAAATTCCACCTCCCCAGAATTTATGACAACTTCAGAGTCTATAGGGCAAAGCTAACTTTCTTAGATGCTTTGTCCCAGATTATGCCATACACGCACATGCTTTCCTTCGCTTACTACATCACGAAATCCCATTTCACTGGGACGATCATGCCCAACAGTCATTTGACAATCTTAAAACAACACTTTCAAATGCACCTTTAATTAGTGCACCTGAATACAATCGCAACTATATCCTCTATGTATCAGCATCAGCTGTATCAGTAGTCGGCGTCCTCGTCCAGCTAGGTGATGACAATTGTGAACATGTCATTTATTATGTTAGTAAAAACCTCTCAGGGCCACCCTTGAAGTATAAAAACGAAGAGAAACTTGCTCTTGCAGTCATCCTCACAGTCCAGAAACTGCGCCACTACATTCTGCTTCGCACAACAAAGTTCATCGCAGACTCCAACCCTATGTAGTATCTTCTCAGTCGTCGGCAAGTTAACGACAAATTTTCTCGATGGATCATTATCCTTCAGGAGTATGACCTCGAGTTCTCAACACCTAAGAGTAAGAAGGCCCTTGTTCTTGACGAACTTGTCATGACCCTTCCCTCTGACACCACCAGTGCCCCCATCAACACCGACTTTCCTGACGAACATCTCTTTTACATCACTTTGGATGATCCTTGGTACAATGACCTCCTCGTCTACCTCCGCACTCAAAATTTCAGTAACCACCTTTCACGAGATGATCGTCGTCGCATTCGACATCAAGCCCCCCGCTACCTCCTCATCGGAGACATCCTATACCAGCGGGGCGTCGACACCATTCTTCGTCGATGCTTGACTATTGACGAGGCTGATAGAGTCTTAAACGACTACCACAGCAGCGTATGCGGGGGCCATCTTTCGAGCATATCCACTGCTCAAAATATTATCCGAGCCGGTTAGTTTTGGCCTACCTTTTTTCATGATTGCATTCACGCCGTGAAATGATGTGAGCAATGTCATCTCTATGCTAACAAAGCCCAAGCTCCCCCCGCTCTTCTCCACCCTATCATTACTGCCAGCCCTTTTTGTAAATGGGGCATCAACTTCATGACTTCTAATCCCCCCTCCAACAATGGTCACAAATACATCGTTGTCTCCGTTGATTACTTCACCAAATGGGCAGTAGCTATGCCCACTTTCAACAACACCGCTTACACTGCAACGCGTTTTTTCTTTAACCACGTCATATCCCGCTTTGGAGTACCCCTCCAACTCATTTTCGATCATGGGAAACACTTTGAGAATGAGATCTTCATCGAACTCTCATCTCGGTTAGGATTCTCTCACGAGTTTGCCTCACCATATTACCCTCATTCTAACGGATAGGTTGAAGAAGTTAACAAAGTCCTCAAGACCATGTTACAGTGCATGGTTAATAAACATAAAACCAATTTGCATCATATGTTATTTTCTGTGCTATGGGATTACCGAACGGCTGTGAAAACAGCTACTGGTTTCACACCATTTCATTTAGTCCATGGGGTTGAGGCCACTCTTCCCATCGAGTGCGAAATTCCCACATTACGCACCGCAATTGAGCTATTACCCGACACTGCTCCTATGGAGCAGCTCTTGATGAACTTGGAGTCTCTGGATGAAGATCGTCGATCTTCCTTACAGAACAACGAGGCAGCTAAAAAATGATCCAAGGCTACCTTTGATTTCCATGTCAACCTTCGCTCATTTCGCGAAGGTGACCTCATCTTGGCTTACGATATCGCTCATGATACCTTTGGCCATGGAAAATTTGAGTCACTTTGGCATGGCTCGTACATCATTCAACATTGCCTCACCAAAGGCACATATATTCTGGCCTCTCCCGAAGGCCTCTCTCTCAAATAACCCATCAACGAGTTATACTTAAAGAGATTTTATGCTTAAACGTAGTCATTCTACTTTAGGTTATTTCTTTTCTAGCGTTTTTAATCTTTTTTCCTTCCCTCACGTCTAAACTATCCTTTGTGCTATTGACAAATTCTTCCTCCACTAGCCTACCACATCGGTTACACCGACGGCGCCAGCCGTTGGACACAAAATCTCACTTTGGCTGCTTGGGATCTCTACACCCCCTCACATGAAATGCTCCATTCAAGCAGCATTTGTTTGGGTTCAACAACCAAAAACCAAGCCAAATACACCGTCGTCATTGGCCTCCTGGATGATGCCCAGCATCATCGTATTCGTCACCTTAGCGTCTTCCTCGACTCTCAACCATTCGTACTCCAGCTCAACAATGTGTACCTCGTCCGCGATCCTTGCCTCTTTCGCAAATACCTGCAGGTTAGGCTTATATCTTGACATTTTGATTCCATTACATTTACACATATTCCAAGACAATTGAATCGAATTACAGATAACCTAGCTAATATTGTGTTAGACTGGCATATATCACATCAAGATACACATACATAAACATATAACACAAACCTGTCACAACATATATATAGAATAGACATCATCAAAACATTAACCAAAAACATGTAAACACCACATAGATCTCAAAAATGTATACTCATGTATATCTAAAGGTCCACAGTGCCATCCGAATGTTTACATACAAAAAATACAAGTATCTGTAGGCCAATATAGCACCTCGGTCCAAAATGGGCTCACCAACCTATATACAACAAAATATATGTACATCAATACCTAAGAGCACCACTCACAGTGCCTCTAGAGCACCACCGCCTTCTCCTCCCTTAGGCGGTGGCGACCCACCACCTCCTGCCCCAGGAGGTGGTGGTCCCCCCCCTACCGACCCCTCCTGCCCCGGCGACAGTCATCCGGTCGTCAACGCAGCAGCCACTGCTTCTCATCGTACTATGGCCCGCCATGGTGGCGGCACCCCCACACACTTCTCTAGGAATTCCTCGTCCTGGATGCATGACCATATGCCCTCAGACACCTCCTATAACACCGTCTCCAGACGATGGAGTATGTCCTCAAAACCCGCTCCGGCAGCCGCCAGAGGAGCGTGTGATGGCCCAGCACCAGGGTCATCAAACCGACGCCTCATCACTACCCTCTCTAACTCCATTGGTCACACCGCGACGTCCTCATGCCGACGTCTCTCTCCCTGCGGTGGTCTCTCCGATGCCCTCTGCAACTCCACCTCGCTCCCGCGAGGTGCCACATATGCACATGCAAAAAAACACCAGATAGTATCAACATCTATATCATATACATAAGGCATGCTATCTCACAAAACACAAAACATACATATCAACATAATCAAATCCACATACCTCGGTGGTCCAAAACCTCCCCTGGAGGTAGTACCATGTCCAGATCATCCCAGAAGTCAACCCCGACATAGGGGTACCATAGTATCACCTGCGACATCTATCGCCAGACCTGTACTGCCTCTGCCGTGAATAAGTGGCCACCCTCGCCACCACCGTGGCGCAACAACACGGTCGACCACCGCCTCAGTTGCGACTCTCGCACCCCAGGTGCACCCAATGAAATCCTAGGGCGCAGCATCGACACCCTCTCCAGAAACCACACCACCAGGATAGACTCGAAGGAAAACTCCCCCGTATCAGTAGACCGGTAGTGGTCCAGCTACCCTACCATCCTGGCATGTAGTGTCAGCCCCAAGGCAAAATGCTCACCAGCCAATACTCTCTCCATGACCATCAAGTGGCCCCCACTGATCTGTTGGGTCGTTAGTGACCCATATACCCTCACAATCATCGCTGCTATACAACGATGTGCTAGGGCATCTATCGAACCAATTCTCACAATCGTCCCAGACATAAATTTCTGACCTGAACAATATCTTTGGCCAACGGTCGCTAGGGTCAGATCCCTTGGTAGCACCGGCTCCGCCGGTAGGGGCACACCCCGAAACGAGAGCCTAGTCAAGAAGTACACATCCTCCACCGTAGTGAAGGGGATCTTCTCTCCTTGTACAAGGAAGCACTGCAGCTCCGGACTCCACATCTGGATCAAGAATTGCAGGAGATACTCCTGCGCCCGTATCAATGGGCACTCAAAAAACTTTAGCAACCCACAGGCTTCCAAAGTCGCTCGCACACCTGGTTCCTCAATAGCCACAACGTCTCGTAGTTGGGACCAATCTCTCTCTCATGAACCCACTGGCATCATGCAAACTGTCCACCTGCAGCCACAACAAAGAGTCCTATATCAGCCCACGAGACCATCAACAACATCACAAACATCAATTTTACACCCGTCAACTTTGCCTCTAAGGCGCGATTGTTTTAACCCACAGGTGTGCACACATGTGCGCCTATTCAATACATAGGTGTGCATGTATGCGCACCTATTAGCTTCACAGGTGCACTCTCAGGCGCGCCTGTTACCTACACAGGCGTGCATTGGTGTGTGCCTATCCACATCATGACCGCGCACAAATGCGCAACTTTACAGCCGACAGGCGCACACATAGTGCGTGCCTTTAATTCCCTCACCTACGCCCCCATGCACGTCTATCCAGTGGGAAGGCGCGAACATGTGCGCACCTATTTTCGGATCGCCCGCACACATGGGGCCCACACCCACAAAACCCCCCTATGCGGCCCTCCGTACAGCCCCTGCCCAAAAATGAACTCCTATTTCTATGCAGGATGATTAGACCACTAACCTGACGCTCGCTAATCATCAATCATATGCCTCATCCTCTCTGAATCTCCAAATATCCTCTGAAAACTACTTGTCCAGTCACTATTGCAGTAGGTACAAATGAGGTGGCAATGTGGGCCCTACAGCTATATATAGGCCTTTTTGCCAAACTTCCACTCACTATTCCGGGAGCCCACGGTGTTCGTTTCTTGATCCGTCTTCAGCCATGGGATCAACATCCTATCATCTACATTACAACAGTCCCTGGGCCTCTTTTCATCTTGAGCTCCCGGGGCACTTTTTCATACCCTGGTCAGGTACGCATGCACATATTCACACTTATCAAATACATGCTCATATCTTCAATTCTCTTCAGATATTGTTCATGTTGGGTATTTGGTTTTCATGTGTGCAGTTACTTGATCATCATACATCGGCAAAACCCCTTCAGGTATATACTCATCACTGGAATGTAGTCTTTCCCTCTGTATCACACTTACATTTCCAGTCACACCCTCTGAAATTTGCCTCTAGGATCCCCATTTCCGGCTCAGCAGTACCCTCACCTCCATTTGCATTTTTGGTACTGTTACCTGGTAGCATTCTTACCCACATGAGTTGTCCCATTCATAGCACCTTTTGACACTTATGACACTCATGTTGTTTTTTAAAACCCTTTAGGGATGGGAGTCCTGATAGTCTTTCATCATGTTGCAAATCAACCACATTCTCCTTCTCCTCATTTTGCTATCTTTCCCACACAGACTCCCAGATTATCTCTTCACGGTTCTATTTTTTGACTGCACCTCCGCAGTATCATGAACCCTCCATTTCATCCACAATCATTTTGTCCATCTGCAAACCTACCTTCATTTCACCTACCTCATACAGAAACTCACCAATGGGGCCCCCACCCTTCATTAGTTTTCCGAGCAAATTATGCCCTACATGGGCCACCCATATCACACTGGGGCACCCGTTTATGTATTTGTACATTTCTCCCCAATTATTCATTATTTATTTTACAAATGCCTTTATTTTCAGTCGTTACATTACCTTTTTTGTCATCACCTTTGGTGACCTGCTTCCCTCTTTTTTTTGGCCAACCACAACCCATGTCACCCTTGGTTGGAGCAGTACTTCTCATCTACCCTTGTCGGCATCGTCTGTATCTTCAGAGTACCTTACGGGTCACTTACCTCTGCCCTCTGAATTTATTCACCTTGTCCCACCTCTGGCACAACTTATCCCCGGTCTTTTAATCCCCCTGACACTTGACCTTGTTGAACGGTTGAAGCCACTTTTTCTCTTACACATACTCCAACCACTTTTTCTGTGCGCCATGTCCATTCGCTGCACATTTCTTCTTCTATTCTTTTCAGTTGTTGCACTATGATCCTTCTTCATGCATGAATCACCTTCAACAACATCCACAGCAATCCCAACAACAACAACAACCCCATCTCTTCTCTGTATTGTGTATTTATAGCTTTTTTCTGCACCTTGTGCATGCAATGCGCATAATACCTCTGCATACTCACACCGTGTCGATATCCTCCACAACTTGAGTGCTTTGTCTGATCATCATCGTGACTCTTCAGCTTGTCTAGCCATTTTTCCACTCATTCAGCATCATTGTACGTTATGCTGAGATTCCTCAGCCTCTCTGGAAGTTGAGACTCTTCATCTTCTCTATGACAGTCAAGCTCACCTTCTCTGTTCTAGTTACAAGCTTCAATGCTCATCCAACTATCAATCACCTCCACGAGCATCTTCATACCTCTTGAAGATTCCCAGAGACTCTTCATCTCCTCTGTCAATCACCTCGAAGTGTCCTCGAGTCCTCTAGTAGACACCATTAGTGGTTCTGGCAGTTACACTGTGACGTGCAACAATAGCCCTCCGATCTCCTTTAGTTTCATCTGTACCATTGGATTACCTATGATTTATGCCTTTCACACTTTCACAATTCGGAGATTCTGCGATCAGGCATCTTGAATCTTCATGTTGTGAGCTCCGAAAAGGATCTTGGCTACTCTATATCCCTCTTCTATGTGACCACAGGCGATGACCATCGGTTATAGTGATATTTCACCTTTTCGGTATTTCAGCATTCATATGATCCCGTGTCTTGACACTCCCAGACGCAATCCCTGAAATTCCGAGGCAGAGCTTATCTACACTAGGTCCTTCCTTTATATGACCATGGCTATGACCAAGCACTTATGCATAAAGCGCTTTTTTGATTTTGCATTTCATGAATCGTGAGATGAGGCATCTCAACTCTCCAAGTCGCGATCCCCGAAACGATGAAAAGAAGCTTATCTGAACTAACTCCTTCCCTTCTCGTGACCACCAGCGGTGACCATAGGCTGTTCCAAAAGGCGCTTTGTGAGTTTATAAACTTCATCTGATCGACGGTTGAAATCTCCATAGATCCGACGGTCCAGATCTTATCGCGATCTCGCATCTCGCGAGTTTCCACACCATGCTATGTTGACTCCAAGTCAATGACTTGTCCAATGGTTCAATGGTCTAGATCTGATCTTGATCTGACAACTGCAATTAAATCACGATTTCACTTATCACGATTTCAATGGTTATGTTTCTTGCCTCTCCAAGTTGCAAGTCTCAAAGCTACGAGATGGAGCTGGATCAATGGTCTAGAATAAACCTTGATCTGACGACTGAGATTGTTTCACGATTTCGCTGCTTTGCGATTTTTTCCACCTTGCGATTTCGACACTTTGCGATTTCGTTGTCCTTGCCATTGTTGTTCTTTTCCATCGCTGATCTTTGCCATCGCTTTTCTTTGCCATTGTTGATCTTTGCCATTGTTGATCTTTTTCATCGTTGATCTTTTCCATCACTGTTCTTTCCATCAATGACAAGCTTACTACCAACTATAAACCTTCCAACAATCTCCCCCTTTGGCATTGATGGAAACAAAGGCAACCTTGTTCTTTTCTCCCCCTTTGACATCAATGTCAAATAAAACACGATCCCCCTGAGTTGTTGCATTAATTTTAGGAGGTATCAGATATGCAACCAATATAGGACTCCCCCTAACAGGATGGGCTCTCTTAGATGTGATACGGGATGACACCCAACTTCTGTCTGAGATATTCAAATGGTGTCTTTGCTAGAGGTTTAGTAAAGATGTCTGCAATTTGTTATGTAGTGGGAATGTAATTGACCTGAACAATCTTATTGGTGACCTACTCTCTCAGAAAATGATATTTTATGGGAATATTCTTGGTCTTGGAGTGGAATACAAGATTTTTAGACATAATGATGGCACTAGTGTTATCACATTGAAGTGGGATCGGTGTAGTGTATTTTACCTCCAAATCTGCAAGTGTCTGAATCATCCATAATACGTAAGTGCAACAGGTAGCAACAACAATGTACTTTGCCTCTATGGTTTATAAAGAAATGGAACCTTTCTTTTTACTAAGCCAGGCTACTAAAGAGTCACCCAGGAAGAATTCTCCTCCACTGGTGCTTTTTCTCTCATCAACACAGTTTTCCCAATCTGCATTTGAATAAGTAGTTAGCTGAAGATTTTGATTTATGGGATACCATAGACCATAAGTCATTGTTTCTTTCAAATACCTGAATATCCTTTTGACAGCTTGCAAATGACTCTGTTTAGGTGAAACCTGATATCTTCCTACCATTCCTACAACATGCATTATGTCTGGGCGAGATGTTGTGATGTACAACATGCTTCCTATCATTGATCGATATGAGCTTTGATCAACATCAGGTGAATCATCATCCTTTCTTAATTTACATCCAGTTACCATAGGTGTACCCACAGGTTTAGAATCTTCCATTTGAAATCTTTTTAGCATTTCTCTTAGATATTTTTCTTGAGAAATGAACATCCCTTCGTGCCTCTGAGTAATTTATAGACCAAGAAAAAATGACAGTTCTCCTATCATAGACATTTCAAATTTAGAATCCATGGCAGAAGACAACCATTGTACTAATGAATCCTTATTACATCCAAAGATGATGTCATCTACATAGACCAGTACGATGAGATAATTATTATCCTCTATTTTAATATACAGATTGATGTCATTTGTTCCTCTCTTGAACCCTTTGTCTTTGAGATACATATCCAGTCTCTGATACCAATCTTGAGGGGCCTGTTTTAAACCATATAAATCTTTCTTCAGCTTGCATACTACGTGAGGGTTGTCAGACAGTTTGAAACCCTCTGGTTGTTCCATATATACTTCTTCACTTAAATCTCCATTTAGAAAGGCTGACATGGCATCCATTTGGTAGACTTTAAACCTTTTATGACAAGCATAGGCAAAGAACATTCTGATAGCTTCTAATCTTGCGACGGGTGCAAATGTTTCACCAAAATCTAGTCCTTCTATCTGAGCATAACTGTTATCACTGAAATTTCGTCTGCACATGGCGACAAGAACTCAGCATCGTCAAACAACAATGAAGTCATTCATGGCCCTGAATTAATATTACAGCATTCAAAAAAAGGTCAAAAACTATAAAAAGTAGTGAAAATTTGAAGAGTGCTTTACAGAAGTTGGGCGCGCATGCACATGCGTGGAACAAAAATGTACCATGCATGCATACGCGCACGATGTGTGACTGTTAGCGCAAAAAGTCACGCACCTGCTAAACGACACATTTATTGAAGTGGTCGGCCTCCCAACCACTTATGGATCAGCTCCCAAGCCGATTTGACCCTCAAATATGAGCTTAATCTGCATGGTAGGCTGGTCAAAGTCCTAATAATTCCCTAAATGGCCTCTTTTCACACTACAAGGCAGTTACACAAAAGCCCAAAGAAATGCTATAAAAATCCATGAATGCACCTCATTTTCTCAGGGAATTTCAAGTAATGTTATGTTTCCTAGATTGTTTTAAGGACTCCATCCTTGACAAAGACACATTGGCATCATTTCATTGAGCAATCCACCTCTCCATTGAGTGGATTTGCAAGGAGTTCTTTCACCACCATTTTCATTTTTCTTGTTGTAAGGAGAGCAAGCTTGTGAGGGTCCAAGAGCCTTCCCTTGGAGGAAGAAGGGACTCATAGTCCCCTTTCTTCTTGGTGCTTTGATTTCATCAATAGATCAGCCTAAAAATATTGGTGATATTGGTATTTTTTTGTTTGTTATCTCTATGTCCCTATGCTTATGATTTTAGTTTGTATTAGTTTAATTCTTGCTTATAGTTTTGTTTTTCTTTCTCTAACTCTTTCCTCTACAGCTGTCATGCTCAGCAAGACCCAACTGGGCATGTAATCACCTCTTATTTGCTCACCAAGGTGAAAAAAAGGGTGCAACATATTGGCGACTCCACTGGGGAAAGGTATCAAATTCCTACCTCATTTGGGTTTATTTTGCTCTTCTTTTAGTTTGATTAACTTGCAGGTGCACAAACCGGCCTAGGTCGACCTGCCAACCATCCAATTTAGAGGAGAATTGAGAGAAATCCATCCGGATTTTTCTTTCTCGGTTGTTTGTCATAGGTGCGTGGGTATTACACCCCACAGACGCGCATCATGTGCGCATTCCCTTAACTGACATCCATTCTCTGCGCGCATGCGCTTTTGGACCTATCTCTGTTCGCGCGCCTGCGCTCTGTGCACCTCTGTCTACACTAGGGGTCGTGCATCTAATCTAAATTTCACATTGTAAGTTGTTGGGATGTGGGGAAGGTCATTTTCATTCTTGAAAATGATGTTAAGCATGCTCTAAACACTTCACCACGCTTAGTTTCCTCATCATATAAAGGGGTAGTCAAACACACATAGGCACTTAGGAGGATAAAAATCAATTTCCCTTATTTTCTTTTTGCCACATGGATGGCTTGTTTTGACTTACAATCTAAAGTGAACATCAATTTGTAATCACATCTAAACTTACATTGGGACTAGAAATTGAAGTAACAATCATTTAGTATGCTCTTCTCTCGCGCCTCCGAGTGATCTTGAGAATCGGAAAAAGATTGTAAAACAAGTTCATCTCCCTTAACAAAGTTTAAAAACATTTAGGAGAGGACAACGACCCTTCTTGGGACCCCTCTTAGTTTTATTTTTCAAACGTATCTTAATATTGTAACGGGCCCATACATGCCCACATGCTACAAAGATAGGATAGTGCTTGGAATTGTGCTTTCTTAGATAAAAAAACTAGGAAAGTTTAAAGGTTTGTAACAGGCCCATACATGCCCACATGTTCAATCTAGGATAGTTTCAAGATTTTCTAGATTACATCACCATAGGGAGTTAAAGGATAGTAACAAACCCACATGTCCACATGCTAGCTTCCTAGGGCTTTTGAATTACGCAAGGTTGTACCAAAGACATCTAGCTAATTAGGTAATCAAACTCTTGTAAGGACCAAGCGAAGTCCACATGCAGCAAGGTGACATCTAATTAAATAAAACTTGGCACACTTTCACTCACATACAAAAGTCACTTATCACTCACATAGCTTCTTCTTGAAATGTGGAGGTCTAAGTAAGTTTCGTTCAAAAAGGGATTCCGAAAAATACCCCATCTTTTCTGGATAGGACTATCCACTCCCATTTTTAATCAACGAGGTTGGTTTGCACCCCCAACCTCACAAAACAACTTCATCTAAAATCTTTCTAAAAACTCACTAATTTTTCCTCCACAGGAGGTGCCAAAAGAATTTTTTTAGTCTAGGTAGGATTTCGGGGATAGGCATCCAAATAACTCCCCGTTATCTGGTTCTCACATTGTCGAAACATAGCGGTTGTCAAATAGGGAACTTAAAATCCTCCAAGTCAAGTGTTCCAATCACCATAAGGCAAGGAGATACCCGTGAAGGGTTGAAAACCGAGGTCTGGTTGTTCTGTGCATCCCCCCTTGAGGCACCCACCTCTTGGATAGGATCCAGCCCGTGACCCATTTCTTAGGCCGAAAATCTAAATGCCGCACTTTGACCGAGGTACCTAGTGACCAACTTTAGGACATCTACCCAGGTGCCAATTGTGGGTTGCAATTGCACCTTGATTGGATTTTGTGTGGCTATTGGGAAATATCACCAGCTCTTTCAGGATATGCCCCCTTTACCCCTCATTATAACCAATTATTTCATCCTTCACTAGTTTCTCTTTCAGTGACTTCAGACCCTACTGTTGAATACTATTGGAAGGTCCAGTTTTATTTGAGAGGAAGGACATTACGTCTTCTAGGACATGATCATTTGCTTTCTTTTGATTCCCCCACGCGGACAAAACCCACTTACCAAAATATATGTTTCTTTCTCATGTTATGTATGATGCACATCTGATTACAGTTTGATTTGGATATATATATATATATATTGTGTGAACATTCAAAGCAAAGGATCTTGTTTTTATATTTCTCTCACCACTTTTTGCACATATTCACACAACTAGTCTAACATCATAGGGGAACCACAGAACCTCCATCATTCATGATGCTTGCTCAACCTCCCTCCTATCTTAGGGGGAGTATCTGGTCGTGTCCGCTCATCGACACCTCCTTCACACACTCCTGTGAGTGCTACTATATTAGGATAAGCTTTGCTTGGTTCTACATTACCTGGGTCCACTTCCCAAGGTCATCTGTTCACTCGCTCTCCTTTACATGGAGGCGGAGGACCCACTGCCTCTCAAGGAGGAAGCACCAAGCCACCTATCCCCCATCAAGGGTCGGGTTTACAACACACTATGGCCGGAGTTAATCCTCCCCCCCCACTATAGATGCCATATTTGGCCTCTCTCAAGATACCGGATCTCACCAAACTCACCAATGATCCTATATTGCATGACCCCACATGGCCTGTAATGCCAACCAAACTACCTTCAGACATACCAAAGTTTGAAGGAAAGGCAGGTGATGATCCTGCCAACCATGTCATGACCTTTCATATTTGGTTCTTTTCCAATAGCATTATGGATGACTCCATCAGACTGTGATTATTTCAATGCACACTCACTGGCCCATCGGCTAAATGGTATGTCGAAGAAAAATCAGGGTCCCATGCGACTTTTGAGTCATTGGCCAAATAATTCTTGACCTTCTTCCAATTACCCATCCACCATGACAATGGTCTCAAACTACTTTCCAACTTCAAACAAACCTCAGCCACACACATCGCTGACCACATTCATGAATGGCGTAGGCGATGTAGTTTGTGCAAAGCGGAAACCACCAAACAACAATGTCTCGACTGGTTTCTTAGATCACTTGTCTCTCTCCTTGGAAAGGACGTAGCTTCCACCTTCCCTCAATTGGAAGAGGAGGCCATCAAAAAGGCCCAACAGTATGACCTCATCTATGCACAGTCAGGGTACTTATACACGGTACTTCCTAATCTTCCCAAACCTGTGCCATTTGGCCAAGACAAACCTGGAATGTCTCACTCAGCAGACGGACTAATAGGTGCCACCACACACCATGGCCCACAGCCCCAACCACCACCGATGTATGGAACACCTCAATACCC
>ML842337.1:22591-34534 GCA_009831015.1 Picea engelmannii | reverse complement strand
GCACCTAACGACATTATGTAGGTTCTCATTCTAACTTTCTAGAAGGCAAAGTTTGTTCCATTGAATAGAGGGGCCTTATTGGTTGAATTTCCTTCATGGCTTGACATGTTTAAGCTCTAGGATCTACCCTTAGATAAAATGGGTTGGATCTAATACCAATTGTTGAACAACTGAGAGGGGGGGTGAATTAGTTGTTACCATGCTTAAACAATTATGCTTCTTTTAAAATATTTACAAGGTAGTCAATGATGATCACAATAATGTAGGGAAATGAACAATGGCACATTCATCATCAGTCACATATATGAGAAACACAAAGAGATATATTTCCCAAGGAAACCCATACAGGGTAAAAACCTCTTCTTCTTTATATGATAAGTATTATTTACATTCTTTACATTATCATACATTTGAGCACCAACTCATTGTGAGGCTACAACCTCTGTTTTGTAAGATGCAACTTGCTGAGAGAACCAACTCTCTATTTTTCTCTAGCAAGCACTAGAAGGAAGCACCAACTCCCTGTTTTTTCTAGCACCAACTAGAAGGAAGCACCAACTCCCCGGTTTCTCTAGCACCAACTAGAAGGAAGCACCAACTCCCTATGTTCAAGCCCCCTCTTGAACCTATAAGGACACCAGTCCTCCCTAGCACCTCCCAACCTCCCTTGATTATGAATATGAAATACTAAAACATGTTACAGTGATATAGTGTTCAATAACCACTTACCAGTCTCATCACTGTTCTGCAAGATTTTGCTACTCAGACTTCCTCGCTGTCTTCCAGCATGCATATGCTTCCCATTCTGTTCTTTTGCTTTTATGCTCTGTGCGCCATGTCCATTCACTGCATAGTTCTTCTTCTTTTCTTTTCAGCTACTACACTATGATCCTTCTTCATGCATGAATCACCTTCAACAACATCCACAACAACCCCATCTCTTCTTTGTACTATGTATTTATAGTTTTTTTTTACACCTTGTGCATGCAATGCGTGCAATACCTCTGCATACTCACACCGTGTCGATATCCTCCACAACTCGAGTGCTATGTCTGATCATCATCGTGACTCTTCAGCTTGTCTAGCCATTTTTCCACTCATTCAACATCACTGTACGTTATGCTGAGATTCCTTATCCTCTCTGGAAGTTGACACTCTTCGTCTTCTCTGTGACAGTCGAGCTCACCTTCTCTATTCCAGTTACAAGCTTCAATGCTCATCCAACTGTCAATCACCTCCATGAGCATCTTCATACCTCTTGAAGATTCCCAGAGACTCTTCATCTCCTCTGTCAATCACCCCAAAGTGTCTTCGAGTCCTCTGGAAGACACCATTAGTGGTTTTGGCAGTTACACTATGATGTGAAACAATAGCCCTCTGATCTCCTTTAGTTTCATCTACACCATTGGATTACCTGTGATTTATGCATTTCGCACTTTCGCAATTCGGAGATTCTACGATGAGGCATCTTGACTCTTCATGTTGGAAGCTTCGAAAAGGAGCTTGGCTACTCTATCTCCCTCCTCTACGTGACCACAGGTGGTGACCACCGGTTATAGCGATATTTCACCTTTTTGGTATTTTGGCATTCATATGATCCCGTGTATTGACACTCCTAGATGTGATCCCCAAAATTCCAAGGTAGAGCTTATTTGCACTAGGTCCTTCCTTTATATGACCATGGCTATGACCAAGCGCTTATGTATAAATCACTTTCGTGATTTCGCATTTCGTGAATCTGGAGATGAGGCATCTCGACTCTCCAAGTTGTGATCCATGAAACGCTGAAAATAAGCTTATCTGAACTAACTCCTTCCCTTCTCGTGACCACTGGCGGTGACCATATACTGTGCCAAAAGGTGCTTCGCGAGTTTATAAACTTCATCTGATCGACGGTTGAAATATCCATAGATCCGACGGTCCAGATCTTATCGTGATCTCACATCTTGTGAGTTTCCACACCATGCTTCGTTGACCCCAAGTCAACGAATTGTCCAATGGTTCGACGGTCCAGATCTGATCTTGAACTGATGGCTGCGATTAAATCGCGATTTCTCTTATCGCGTTTTCAATGGTTATGTTTCTTGCCTCTCCAAGTCATGAGTCGTGAAGCTCTGATATGGAGCTGGATCAATGGTCCAGAATAAACCTTGATCTGACGGTTGAGATTGTTTCGCGATTTCGTTGCTTCATGATTTCGTCCACCTTGCGATTTTGAGACTTCGCGATTTTTCTATCCTTGCCATCATTGTTCTTTTCCATCCCTGATATTTTCCATCTCTTTTCTTTTCCATCGCTCATCTTTTCCATCACTGATATTTTCCATCGTTGATCTTTGTCATCACTGATCTTTTCCATCATTGTTCTTGCCATCAATGACAAGCTTACCCCCAACTGTAAACCTTCCAACAAAGGATTCCCTACTCTTTGACATACATCACATGCTTTGTAGTAGTCCTTAGCATCCTTATGTAAAGTGGGCCACCAGAGGACATCTCTGAGAACCTTCTACATTATTTCTTTCCCTGCATAATGTCCTCCTATGATGTCTTCATGTGCTTCTGCAAGAATCAATGGTCTTTCTAACTCCTTAACACATCTTCTTAAGATCTCATCTGGTCCCGTCTTATACAATTGTCCAAATATAAGTTGAAAATATGCAGCACGAACTACAAACTATTTCTTCTAAATAATTGTATACTCGCGAGGGGCCATTCGTGTGGATAGGAATTGGACTATCTCGACGAAGTGATCATCAAATTTTCTGATGGCCAACAACTGTGCATCTAGTAGTGTATCATCCAAATTGGTATGTTCCTCTTCAAGTTCTAACCTAGATAACTGGTCAGGTCCCTTATTCATTCTTCTTGGCTTGACCACAATCTCAAAGTCATACTCCTGGAATAATAATATCCATTTGCATATTCTTCCCCACAACATTGGCTTGTTGACTAAGTACTTCAATGTAGAATGATCAGTAAACATCTTAAAATGTCCTCCCAACAAGTAGTTTCTAAACTTATGCAACACATATACCATAGCAAAGCCTTTTCTTTCAGTGGTATTATAATTCATTTCAGATGTAGAAAGCTTCCTGCTAGCAAAGGCTATAGGGTGGCCAATATCTCTTGCACCTGGTTGTGCTAAAACTACTCCTAATGCAATGGATGAAGCATCAACATGAAAATGGAATTCCTTACTCCAATCTGGAAAAACCAAATTAGGCATAGTGATCATTTTCTTCTTTAATGTGTCCAAGCTCTGTTGGCTTTCCTCTATCCATTGAAACTTACTATCCTTCTTTAATAGCTTTTCCATAGGTGTTATTATCTGTGTGTAACCCTTAATAAACTTTATTTAGTATCCAGTGTTTCCCAATGCAGTGCGCGACTGTCTAACCGAAGTAGGAGGAGGTAGATCAACAATGATAACAATCTTGGAAGGATCTACCAACAACCACTACTTACATACAATTTGTCCTAACAACACTCCAAAAGGTGAAAATAAAATACACTTCTTCAAGTTCAGGTTAATCTGACATTGCTTGCACTTATCCAACATTAATCTCAAATATTCAATATGATCTTTCAATAGACTAAAAACGGTCCAGTCATCAAAGTGTGCCTCCAAAATCTTATGTAAAAATTCCTTAAATGCTTCGACCACCACCCTGGAAAATATGGTTGGTGCATTCTTCAAACCAAAAGGCATCACAATGTACTAAAAAGAACCCCATTCTGTTGTAAATGTAGTCTTATTTCTGTCCTCCTTAGCAATTTTGATTTGGTGATAGCGTGAAAATCCATCTATGAATGAATACAATTCATGTTCTCCTACATTATCTAGAACTTCATCAATAAAACGTGTAGRAAACGGATCATGTAAACATGCATCATTCAATTTCCTTAGATCTACACATTTTKATTTCTCCTGTCCTTTTATCTTGGACCACCATAGGGTTGATCCATTCAGATTCTTYGACTAGTTCTACAATTCTYGCTTCCATCATTCTATCTAATTTAGTCTTAACTTTCTGCTTRTACTTGGGATTCAATCTGTAAAGCCTCTGCTTGACAAGCCTTTCATCTGCTTTCAAAGGAATCTTCATTTCTCCCATGGGCCCTTTAATGCCCTTCATGTCTGTGAACTTGGTTGRAAACAATTCCTGATATTCATGCAATAGTTTCATAATCTTACTAATAGTAGCATCATCCCAATAGTCTCCAACATTTTCCAACTTAGGTGCTTTCTCTATTCCAATATTAACCTTCTTAATTTTAATAGGTTGCCCAACAAAATKTAATTCAATCCCTGGCCCTTATATATCTCTTTGTCCTTTAGTTTCTGAAATGTTCACATTCCTAGGATCATCATCCTCATCAACATTAATATGATAAAAACCTTGTAACCATTGAAGAGGYGCACTCCATTCATCTTCTTCTTGTTCAAGAGGGKGGTTAGTTACCTCCTCAAAGACMTTTTGTCTTACAATTTGTAAATCCTGATCTATTGTGGGATAYTGACATTCAAATAGGAACATAGCTATAAAGTTATGGGTCWTACCATACTAATCTGTAGTGACTAAGTGTAGTTTTGCTTGAAGATACCAGTTGATTGGCGTAGTATCTAAGGTGTTAATGAACTTTTGTACCCACTATTCTTTCGGAATGTTTCTCCAGGATTCCTCACAACTTCTCACATGGTCCTTAGGACAAATCTGACTTGTGTATCGAACTTCGCAACCTTCAACTTGGTCTGAAAAGGGAACTGTCAACAAGGTGAGACATTGTAACCACTCTGCGATGTTCTTCTTGTGTGTTCCCCACCATCTAGTTGGTGTTGCTTTCAAGGCTTCATACAGTGCCAAGAACCTCTATTGTACTGGTACAATTCCTTCAAATTCAAATAAAAACATCTCTAAATTATTCAAGCCATCAAATGTAGGAAGATTACTTACTTTTGTGTCAATCCAATGAACTGCCTTGGTCAATATGACACACCTCCACGTAGAGACTTCATACATTTTTTTCTGCCAATTTTCCAATGCTTCTTCTGAATCTAACGAGCATCCACTTTCACTTCACCAACTTAGATTTCCATATGTTGTAGAATTAATATAATCTTGATGTACTACTGTCATTTTATAGATGTTCTCTAGCTCATAGGCGTGGCCTTCTTCTCTTATAGGTTCTGTGTATATGAGACCTTCATTGGTATCAAGAGGTGCAATGACCCTAAGGAAATCACCTTCAAATGTCATTCTTCTCTTTCTCAAGTCAATAACAGTCAAATTGTCGAAATCCCAATCAATACTCAACAACGCAGGATAGGGACATATATCATCAACAATATCAATCACTTCAAAGTCTGCAAATGTCCTCACTCCATTGATGTCCATAGGGACATGCTCTAGTCTTCCAAAGGGGCTCACCTCCTACGGATTAGACATCCTGAGCCTAATAGGAGAGTAAATCAATTTAGGTTTTCCCATCAATTCCCAAGTCTGCTTCATCATAAGATTTACTTCTGATCCCAGGTTGAGGACCACATAGTCCATGTCATAGTCTCCAATCTGAGCACTAAGGTGCAATTCCTTGCTTGTCCTCCTTTTCCTAGATACTTGATTCATAGCTCTACTTAGCAAAGGATCTACTCTTCCAATTGCATACTGTCTTATTAGGTTTTGTATTTCCTACACAACCCTTTCATCTTTAATCAAATCAATACAAGTATACAAGAATTCCACAAGATTTCTTACCTCTTTTTCATGTCTAGGTGGGGCAGACTGATCAAGTGTTGGAGGCATTTCACATTCCTTTAATTTTTATTGTGCCCTATATGAAGAAACATGTTCACCTACAAATTCTCTTCTTGCTTCTTCAAAAGTATGATTTTCTTTTCTTGTATCAATCAATGGTGCCTTCTCTGAAGCTCTTATGATCTCTGATTCATCTGTAGTATTTCCTGGAGTCAACCTATATTCTCATGTGACAATGCCTCCTCTATTAATAATAACAACTATGGGTTCCTCACTACAAGGTTCAGCTGATATTTTATTTATTTGTTGGTTTCCACCTCATCTTTCCTGAACTTTATCTAATAATACTAGACACTCTTCAATGACATGGTCAAATGAATTACAATAGCTGCAACTAGTACAAGGGTTCTGACAATCCCTTGTCAAATGACCTGGTTGGGCATAGTTATATAAAATAATCTGACCTCGACCTCGACCCATGCCTCCTCCTCATCCTCTTCCTCTAAAACCACCATGAGAGTTGAAGCTTCCTCTTCCTGGGGAATTAAACTACACAACATTCCCTTCTGGTTGTAATTCTCCTTGAATTCTATATGCATCCCTTGACCTTTGAGGTCATAAGCCCTACATTCCTTCTCATCATGCCTCTTGTATTTACAGAATGTAGAATAAATATTGGTGGGTGTCTAGACATATTTTTGCATATAATAACGTTCACCAAGGTGATGTATAGTTCTACATACATCACACCATGGTAAAGTATCCTAATTCAAAGGGTTAGGAGCTCCAGAGGCAAAGTATTCACTAAATAAAGGACAATTCTCTTTGTCATGGCCCTATGCTTTACATATGATACACCAGATGTCTTCTCGTTTCTCTTTTCTTCCATCTTTCTTCATGTCTTCAACATGTAAAGTAAACTAGTTAATTGATTCAAAATTTGACTCATACCTAGACTGGATTCTCCTACAGGGACTACTTCTAGTTTCATGGAAATATCTAATGCTTCAGCCTATGAAGTGATATTTGTTTTCATCAGAGGAACTCTAATGTGAGGCAGGAGGGCAACGATGAACCATTCCTTATGTTGTTCATCTAGAATCCAAAAACTTAAATGGACTTTCAAGGTCTTAAACCTCTAATCAAATCCCCAAACAGGTTTAGTCACCTTCTGCTTGATTTCCTTCAACTCTGTAATGCACTACGAATCCAACTTAGGCTTATTAAACTCTGCATTCAATGGAGTCTTAATGTCATTCATCACTCTAGGTT
The DNA here is from genome assembly GCA_009831015.1 of Picea engelmannii. NCBI lineage: Eukaryota > Viridiplantae > Streptophyta > Pinopsida > Pinales > Pinaceae > Picea > Picea engelmannii. Next base: position 27,504 of record ML842337.1, on the reverse strand, counting down.
GTCTAGATGTTGTAACAAAATTCATATACCAGCTCAGTGCACGGTCTCTCAAGGTAGTACTAAACTGAGCTCTCTTAACATCTCCTCCATTCACTTGCTTAATGCTCCATACAACTTTTCATAAGAAACCGTGATGGTCGGGATCCTCAGATCCATATCTTATGAAAATAGGTAACCTCATTTCATCTGCCATTGATTTTCCTTGGTTCTTCGACTGAGTCTATATTAAAATTCTTGTGACAACACTCTAAGTGCTCCAATTACTCTGGTTACTCTGGTTACTCTGGTTTCTTGGTGCTTCTAAAACAATAGGAGGAGTAACAATACTTAGTTCGACAGTAGGTGCAGTACCTGAAGTTCTTGGTTCTTCTTGGCAAGGTTCTTCAGTATCTACTTCCTCTTCCCTTATGAACTCTGAATATTGTTCATATGATCGCTCTGCTTCTTCTCCACTATAGAGTCCTTAGTCTTGTGATAATGGTCTGTAACTCTGCTTAAACAGGTTTGCAAGAGGAATATTTCTAAATGATCTCCCACTGCATGTATGTCTATCCTTTGTGTCACTTTCGTTGTCTAAATTCTTGAACATTAGCTTTAATATCTAACTAATTACTGTATCTTCAAGTTATTCTACTCATGCAATAACATCTTAATCTTCAACTTCAAAAAGTGTAGAAACTTTCCTCTAGGTCCCTTGAAGAAAAACCTCTCTGCTTGACTATATGATTCCACTCTGTCAATAGGAAATTCAGTAATGTACCCTCCAATAGTGTTTTCAAACTAGAGATCCATTGTCATTGACACAATGTTATCAACTTTCTTGGCTTTCTTAATCAACACCAATGTCCAAACCACAGGTGGTCTAGATACGATTTCAAACTGATTATGTGCTAGTCTGACTAACCACTCGTACAATTCCTGATGAACTCTTGCAAAGAAAATGTCATGCACATACGTAAATATGTACCTTCCCAACTAGTCTTCTGTACTAATTCTAGGGTTTGTGTTTTGAGCTTTGTTGAAGTCCCTCTCTTTTTCTTCTATACAATTTTGAATTTTTGTATTCTATGGAAACCACCTTGACATTCCCTCAAGAAGATCCCGGTCCCGAAAATAGAACCATTTGTTGGCACAAGGGCAGACCCAAGGTTCAACTCTAACAATGCACCAAAAAACCCTAACTACTGGCCCTTATGGAAAAACCTGTGAAGCAGATGAAGTCTCACTCGAAGTAGAAATAGGGGGGTTGTAGGACACACGTGTCTACAACTAGAGGAAATGCAATATGATTCCAAAACAACAATGCAAAATAGCCTAGAGATTCTTAACATTATTATTCTTAACTTCATGAAGTAATCTATATCTTCTTATATTCAACAGGGAAAAAAACACTGCAATAACAGTATAAAAGGCAATAAATAGCAAAGCATCAACCACATGGAAAAAAAAGATTTTACGTGGTTCACCCTCTCCCTAGGGCTACATCCACAAAACTATTTTTATTGATAGAATAGATGAAGACATACATTTCTATCTATTCATTCATCTACAAATCCTTCTCTCTCTCCTTCTTTACTTCCTATCCCTGCGCACCCAACTGTAGAGTCGATATCCGTACCCAAATCAAGACCCAAAATACAAGAATACCCTAAAACATAACACTTTTACATCTCAACCCCACTATCACCTCTCATCTCAACTCTTCTAGACCTATATTTATACATTTCATGACTCTTAGAAAATTATGGACCGAAGCCCAGGTGCCAAAACCCTAGATCCACATTGCCAAAACCCTAGCTCCACATAACCCTCATTTTAAGGACTTCATCGACATGTTCTTCCTTATTTTCCACGAGGTGTTCCAAATCACCCATTAGTGTCTTCTTCCTCTTGTTGACTTGTCCATGATTTAACTTCTTTGCTTCTTTGTCTTCCTTGATATTCTCTTTCAATGACTTGATTTCCTTTACTCTGTTCCTTCTTTTATGCTTCTTTAACCACTTTGAACCTTCCTCGCTTTGTGTGCCTTATGTGCACTTCATAATTTGTCTTTCTTCTTCCTTAATTTTTGCTTCCTTCCTTAACACATGACCAAGGGCCAACATAACGTCACATAACTCCACACGGTTAGAGAGTTATGTCCATGTAAAGTTGGAGAAGTGGGTTAACCCTAAAATAAGGAAAGTGGATTAGAAGTGGGTTAACCCTAAAATAAGGAAAGTGGATTAGAAGTGGGTTAACCCTAAAATAAGGAAAGTGGATTAAGATGGTTAAAAGGTAACCCCTTGAGGAAACTACATGAAAGTATAAATAAGAGGCAAGGCTCTCTCATTTTAATCACACTTGAGCATATTGAATATCTACAAGTGACTAAGGTAACCAAAGGATATCTAAGCCGAATTTCAGAGGGAAGGTCAAGTAAAGAAGGCCGAAATTCAAGGATAAATTCTTTTGATGATGCTTTCTAAGGTATGTTATATACAGGTCATCTCACCATTTTCGAAATAACATTTTTTCTACAATGATTCATATCGTGAATTTGGGAGGTCATTGAGGAAACATATCCAAGTAGCTGTGATAAAAATTTCATCTTGTGAGTCGTTGTATTTTTGGAGTTACACGCCGTGGAAAATAGGGTTTGTGGTTAGTCCTTAAATTGGTCTAAAACAATTGTTTTAGGGAAAAACATCATAACTTCTTCATAATAGATTCAAATTCAATAATACCAAATGTATTGGTTATAGTACCATCTATAGAATTCTATGTACCATTTTCATATCCATACAACAAATATTATGTGCGGGGAATGCTCTACAAGTTTGCTCTCTAGAATAAGCCAAAATTCAACAAGGTATGCCATTTTTGTTATATCTCGTTTTGTAGGAGGTTATAAGTAGTGAAATATGGAAGAATTGTATTAAAGATACTGAAGAAAATTTAGTACTATTTTTAGATCTTTATTTATTACAGGTACATATTTATGATTATTTTAAGTTAGGGTTGTTGACTAATCCAAAATTAGTCATGTGAGACTAAAGTAAAGTTTGATGAAAATGCTAGTCTCTTGTTGTTAAATTTAAGGAAGCTTTGCAGGTATGTGATCATACACCATGTCTATTACAGAGTTACAAATCAGATTTGGATGATGAAATTGATGAGGGATTTTGGTTGAGGTACATGTTGGGTACATGGATGAGACAAGTAGTTGATGAGTTGGCACATACATGAGGTGTATAGATGATGATGTTGGTACATCTTGATGAGTCATAGTTTATGTGTATTTTATGCATGATTGGTATAAAATGGTGCATGGTTGATGCACTCATTGATGGTACAAGTTGGTTCATGGTTGATGCACCTGTTTATGGTATAGGTTGTTTGGTGCAGGTTGATTGGTACAAGTTTACAATAGTATATCTCACAGTGATAGTGCGACAGTGGTTCCATCATTCTACTTATATTTCAAGGAGGTTGTACGGGGCATGGACCGGTGGTTGTAGCTACCTTCCAATTGTAGCCAGAGAACATAGGGGGTTTTATCCTCCTTCTGGTTATAGCTAGAGAATTGGGGAGTTGCAACTTCCCTCAAGTGTTTGTTGGAAGGAATTGCAGCTTTCACAGTTTGCACAGGACTTGTTTTTGTCATTAATGTCAAAATTTAAAATGCCAAAGGGGGAGTTTGTTGGTCAGTTTGCACAGGCACAGCTTGAATTTCGAAGATCGTCACTCCGAGAGTTCTATTTATGGATTTTTGCATGGTAAGCAAAAACTCCAACATCACGAAATCTCGAATGCCAAAATACCGAAAGGGACACATGTCACATGATTCCGGGAGTTTCTATTTCGGGATTCCGGGAGTTTCTATTTCAGGATTTTTGCATGGTAAGAAAAAACTTCAACATCACGAAGTCCCGAATGCCGAAATACCGAAACCACGACATCCATCCATCTCGATGAATGATTAAGTCATATCCATTGAATTAAGCATTGGAGGAGTAATATAAGAGTTGTATATGACCATTGATCTGTTCTCGAGAAGTTAACGAGAACCGTCTGATCTATGTCCACTAGATCAAATGTGAAGCCATCAGATCATTTCGGGGTTCATGACTTGGAGTGTCGAAACACTTCATCATAGAAATGCCGAAACACCAAAATGCAAAATGCCTAAATGCCGAAATGCCAAATGCCAATTTTTTTTTTATTCGTGGCTTGGAGTATTGAAACACTTCATCACAAGAAATGCCAAAACACTGAAATGCGAAACACCGAAATACCTTTTTGGTGTAGGCAGTGGTTACCACCGATGGTCATGTGAGAGGCAGGAGCTAGCATGAAGCTAAGCTCTATTTTCGAGTTTCGTAAATTGAAGTGTCAAGACTCTTCAACATAGGATTGTCGAATTGCCGAAATGCAAAATGAGAAATGCATTTCGATTAACCTGTGGTCACAGCGAATCGACATATGGGTTATCACAAGTGGGTTTCCAAAGCACTCAAGGTTTATTCCGTGCTGAAAAATTAAAATAGATGTATGTTCATCGAACAGTGATGGTTAAATTTTTAAACTGATCATGTGGATATTGTTCGCCTTGATGCCTTGACCAATAATAATCATTGTAAGGTAGTTATTCAGTTATTGTAACTGAATATTCAAAGCCTAAGGGTTTGAGTGTATGCTCTGAATGTACAGGGTAGAAAAAGGTGAAATTGGGTGAGATGAATGTTGGTGCGTATGGAATTAATGGTATAACCGTAGATCTAAGGTAAAATTCATTGTTGTAAATGAATATAAAACTGAAATAAAATCATACAGGGACAGTGAGAAGAAATGATGAAGATATAGCGGAGATCATGGGGAGAAGAATGGATTTGATATGATTGTATAAACAGAGAGGAATTGAATGATGAATC
>ML842337.1:2988-15969 GCA_009831015.1 Picea engelmannii | reverse complement strand
CTGCAGCTGGAAAACAAAGGAGGTTGGTGCTTCCAATGAATTCAATTATTAGAGACATATAAGAAATATCATTCTGCGGTTTTATCCCACTTTGGACTTCCACGTAAAAACACTAGCGTATTGTGTATGTGTATGATTGATCATTTGTTCATTGTTTATTTACTCTGCAACTATTGGATGATAATTCTACATTTATGTAACACTTCAATTTTGTGGTTAAAATGGATTATTTCTCTATTAATGATTCACCTCCCCTCACAGTAATCCAAAACCGTTCTCCAATTCGGTGCTTGTCAACTTTTCAACTGCTCTGCAATTGTTTTTCCACTTCGTAAATTCTTTTATTGACACTACCTTTCCTTGTGCCAACAGGCCCCCAACACTCACATCATGACTCATCCCAAGTCACTCACTATCTCCTACATCTTTAACTGCCTGTGCGAGTGCTTCATACATCTATGCTATTTGTTGGCATTACTCATGGGCCTGGTTTCTCTTCTCCACCATGGATTTTACCATCAACGTGGTGATAGGAGGTCTAAGTATTTCTCATCCCTCCATGTCTATCTGTTACACCCTTGATTTTGTTGCATCAATATCCATGACCATCTATTCCTGCACCTGCACTACTTTCTCCTCTGCCTGTAGGCTCTTCATCTCTATAGAAGTCTTGATTTTCTTGGGCAGTGGAATTGTCTTCTATCGTTGTTTTAAATCTTCCATTGTTTCATGCACTCTATCTTCCCTTCCTTTCATCTCTTGCAAGCTCCCATCTTCGAAGAGTTGTTCCCATAGTTGGTCATTGTGCTCCAATATCTATGTCATCCTTTGTATATCCTACACTATATTTTCTGCAAATTATGTTGCATCTTGCTCTCATTGCACTCTTACTTTTGGAGGATTAGTGGGTACTATGCACTCCTCCAGCTCCTTTATTTGGGTCTTGTACTTCTCTAAGGCCTGCTCTATTTTCCTCATCTTCTGATGGTTTGGAATACTATGCCAATGTACTTCTCCATCTCCTCCACCTTTTTCTGTGCTATCTTATTTCCCTTCCCTTCTTGGTTGATTGCTTCCTTCAGTGTGATTTTCTCTTCCTGTGATATTTGTAAGTTCGTCGCATCATTGCTTTCCCCTGTAATGAATTTCTTGCATGAAATTAATTTGTAATTTATACAATGCCTTCATCGGGATCTTGAACAATGCCAAGTCCAATGTCTCAATTTCCTTTAGTGGTTTCTATGTTGCCTCCTCATCGATGAATAACATATCAGGTGTTATGATAAAATTGGTCCTCCCCTGCGATGTGATTTTCACTGTTTATCCAACATGTATTCCTTCCCTATTTTTTGTTGGTGTGTCTTTTTGTTGCTGCTCTGTCATGATATTTAATTTCTCCAGCATAGGTTTTACCTCCTGCACCTGCTAAAAAATTAAATCCCTATGCTTCTCGACATCCTCCCAAACTTCTGATAGTCGATCCTCAATTGTTGTGGCTACTAGATCGACATCATCTTCTATCACTATGTGTGAGGTGGTGTTCTATGGGCCTTTGCCTTCTTCCTGGAGCCACTTGCTTGATCCCTTGTCCTCTTCCTTTGGGAATCTGATGGCTCATATGTCTCTGGCATCTATGTATCCATGCCTGTCCCCTACACAATTTCTTCATCCATAGGTATATCCTGTTTCTCTATCATTTCTTCTTCTATGCGCACCTGTTCTCTTGTAAATCCTCGTGTATGTCCTGTGCATAGTTTCCCTTGTGTGGAAACACCTTATGATTTCTTTTGCATCCTACATTTATTTTGAATTGGGTTTCTTCCCCCTACTGGAACCTATGTTGTCTTCTTCTTATTGTTGGCACCATTTATGTCTGTCTATTGTGCATGGATTGTTTTGTCCTGTGTTTGATTCTGTGTTGTTGGCACCATTTTTGAAATTACTGGCACCTTCCATTCATTAGGCCACTCTTGTTCCTCCATTCGTATATCCTGCATCGTCACGCGGTAGCTCAATTTTAGCCACTCCTTGGTTGGATCCCTCTTCACCTACATCCACATGCTATGGCACATTGCCTAAAAGTTGGAAAACTTTCCAAAATCTTGGACTATCTCAGGGGAAATTGATCAGAATCTGGACCAGGGGTCAAAATTTAGCCCAAAAATGAAAGTGTTCGGAATCACCTCAAAATGAATGGGTGCGTAGCCCTCGTAGTCATGAACCCAACGCAACTTCAACGGGTTCAAATGGACATAGGATGAGTGAGATATCGGGATCTATTCGATTTGTCAAATAGGCAAAAAAATATGTTGATTGTACAGTCTATACATGATGATGTGGCAATCATTTACTGGCAGGTGTATGACTCACATGTGGCAGAGGTACGACTGCTGATGTGGAAAGTGGTGACATGTCAATGTTGAGTTGGTAGTTTGGGTGAATCATTGGTGGACACGTGGCATCATTGTGGTGAATGGTTTGGTGCCACGTGGCCCAGGCATGGGCTGCCACATGGCACCATGTTTTGGTTATTTAAAATTATTATAGATTCTGTGGGGATCGAACCCCAGACCTCCACCACAATAAAAAGGTTTGGTAAAGGCCACCCAACCGGCGCACCATGCATTGGTTCTTAATATATATATGTGTTTAAATTTATTTAAGTTTGGATTAGTGTATTTTGGCGCGGGGGTCGAGCTGGGGCTTAACCCCAACCCACGGTTTTTGGTATAAACACATATTACCATGCGCCGAACAATGCACGAGAGTCCATACAACCTGCCCACAATTTTGGCATGCATATTTTTAAAACGGTTCTCCAACCCACGTGCCCTGCCACATGTCGCGCCCACAATGAATCTTGCAACCTAGCCCTTTTTGTGCGAGAAACGAGGTCACATGACCCATGCACCCAATGCCTATGCGGTTAGAGGGCTTAATTCCATTAACCATTCTACAGTTGCACCCATTTTTTGGTTATGTGCCCGGTGCTAGGTTTTAGCACGAAAATGAGCACAGAGGCTAATTTGGACACACAAAGGTGTGCTTTGGCAAACCAGAGACAACAAGCTTGAAGAGGAAAATGGCAAGAGGCCTAACTTCTTCATTTTTTGGCCAAATGAGGTGCCGAAAAAGCCCAGCTAGGGGTTTTTGGATGTTTTGAATCCATTGGAACTATTTTCAAAGCCATTTGGAGAATTATTTTTTAGTTTTTACACCATTGAAGTTTCAGGGAGCTCTAGGGAGCTTAGGGACCCCATTGATGGAGACCATGCTCAGATGAGCCCAAGTCTGTTTTCTGTGACTGAATAGTCATTTTTGGCTAATTGTTATGATATGAACACATTGGGATAGGTTTCATAGGAATTTGAGGACTTTTACAGGTGTTTTTTCCACAAGGAAGATCAGGGAAGCTCAAGGCCACATGTAGAAGAGGTCATACCCGGATAAGCCATGATCCGTTTTCAGAGTTCTATTAGTCATTTTTGGGGTTTTTATGTATTCGAAACCCAATGGTATAGTCAGTAAATCCATTGGAGTTGAGAAGCAGCTTGTAAAAGAATATTTGACAAACTAATCCCAGAGAGCCTAGTCCATTAATGGAGGCTCAAGGAGATGTAGCCCAGTTGGGGGTGAACTCCTTTATCATCTTGTTATTGTTGTGAGTTTGATGGTTTATTTGCTGCAAGTTATTTTTGTTGTGTATTTATTTAAAACACATATTTAACCATTAAAAAAAATTCCTCACACATAAACATTTAAAAGAAGCATGAACTTGACACATAAAACTTCTTGCATAACTAATACATTGAGCAAGGTCTTGAGAAGTTTATTTTAATGAAGTAGAGGGTGCTTGCATAACATAACAAGTCATCCCCCTATTTTTATATCAGGTGGTATCAGAGCATATTTTTTTCTCATGTGATTTCCATTGATAGCTAGAGTTTTAGCTGTTGGTATTTGTGTAAGTTTTGTGTTGAGGTTTAGTATCTTGCAAGGATGGAGGAAGCTTCAAACATTGATAGTTCTCATACATATTCATTATCCAAGTTTTTTGACAAAGAGATGTTGAAGGAGTTTGTAACCATGAGAGATATGGTACAAGAGTTGTGGGAAGAAAGAAAAGAGAGCAGTTGATGGCCATGAAGGAGGAGAAGCACCAGCTTCTTGAAAAGTTGCATGAGATGGAGACTCAACTCCATGATGCAAATGAAACCCTTACCAAGTACATGCATGAAAATGAGGTATGTAATGTTGGTTTTCCTTCAAATTCCTCTCAAGATGAATGCTTTGGTGTTTTTGAAAATCACACTAGAGGAATAGGGTCCAAGTTATTGTTAAAAATGGGTTATGAAGGTAGAGGGTTAGGCAAGAATGCACAAGGCATTGTTGAGCCTATTGTTGTTGAGGAGAGACCCAAGTATTGTGGTTTTGGATATGACCAAAAAGATGGAGAAAATTCTAAAGTTGAGGAGACAAGGGAAAAAGTTCCAAGAACAACTTTTGTTGCAAGTTCAATCCCTCAAGAATGCAAATCTTGTGTTCAAGATGAATGCAAATGTGTGAAACGAAAGAGTTGTGACAACGATGAGGACAAGAACACTATTGTTGGTCTTCAAAAGAGAGTTGGTAACTCTTCCAACTCACCTCCTCAAGAAGGCGATAAGGGTGAATGTTCAAGGTATATTTATGCCTATCATTCAGTTGCTTTTGATTATGTTAAGCATGATAAATTTGCATGTAAAAATGGAAAAAAAGTCCATGTACATATTGTGGTTTATATAACCATCATGTTTCAAAATGTTGGAAAACATTGACCACTTTCAGGAAACTTTCCAAGCAAAGACAACTTGAAAAGAGGATGCAAAATATTTGCACTCATTGCTAGAAGAGAGGTCATCTCATTGACCAATGTTGGACATTGCATCCAACCAATCATCCACATCACAAGAGGCAGATGGATGAAGAGTCTAGCAAGAATGGAAAAGGAGATTCTATCATCGATGTGAGTCAAGATGATTCACAAGAAGACGATTTTCAACAAAAAAAATCACCATTGAGTTGGCTTGGTAAGAAACGGTTAGATTTCTTGAACAAGTAAGGATTGCATTTTTCTATTGTAGATGCACATTTCAGCCTTATGTATGCATTTATGTTGAGAGTATGACAAGTTGCAGTAGTTTATCACAACGTGTATGATGCAAGTTTCATGTAAATGCAATTCTTTTGAAGGCATTCTTGTTTGTTGCACAACTTCGCCAGGAGGATGTAAAAGAGGGGTATGATGCTCACTTGTTACAGCCATATATATTTTTAATATTCATCTCTTATGTACCCACATGTTTTGGGTTCATGTACTTATGTTTGTACTGGAAGGAGAGTTGAAGAGTCATGCACATGCATGCATTTTTTTTGTGTGCATAAACAATGAACTTGGTGATAGTTCATCATGAATGACTCATGATTGTAACATGATTGTGTATCATGAATGTCAAATTGTTATTTTGGGAAGGTTGATATGTTTCAAATGAGTCTCGACTTGTGTCGATGTTGTCTTGATGACTATGTTGTGTCGATCATGTTTTTTGACTTATGTTTAGTCAATGGAGTTTATTGGCTTGTAAGTTGATTTTGAGTACACCAAGATGCAGGAAAACGCCATGTGCTTTGATGAAGTACAAGATGCAACCGTTTGCTTGAAGAGAGAAAATACTTTGTTGGCATCATTTTCAGTCTTGTATAAAAAAAAAATCAAGATTGATGGTTTTCTTGGTTTGTGACAAGATGTCGTAGGAAAGTTTTTGCAGCCATTGGAGAGTGGATTGTTTTGAAGCCAAAGAGTTCACAAGAGGGAATTGATTCTCAGTGGGAAGGCTGGAAGTCTTCCAAGCACAAAGAGAATAGTGGGTCAGCAATAGCCAGAGAACAGTGGTTGAGGGACATAGCCAGTTGCAGTACAAGGCATGTCAAGGTATCCAGGTGATTGTCAAAAAGACTTTTCAAGTAGAATCAGTTGATAGAACTTAGAAGAAGAAGAGTATTGAAGATTAGGAAGATAATCATAAGCTTTTTTGGGTCCAAAATACTTTCAGTGGGAAGGTGTGATCAGAATCTGGACCATGGGTCAAAATTTAGCCGAAAAATGAAAGTGTTCAGAATCACTTCAAAACGAACGGGTACATAGCCCTCGTCATCAGGAACCCAACGCAACTCGAACAGGTTCAAACGGATGTTGTATGAGTGATATATCACGATCTGTTCGATTTGTCAAACAGGCAAAAAAAAGATGCTAACTATACAGTCTGTACATGATGACGTGGCAATAATTTATTGGTAGGTGTACGACTCACACATGGAAGAGGTATGACCGCTGATGTGGTAAGTGGTGACGTTTCAATGTTGAGTTGGCAGTTTGGGTGAATCATTGGTGGACACGTGGCATCATTGTGGCAAATGGTTTGGTGCCATGTGGCCCAGGCATGGGCTGCCACGTGGCACCATGTTTTGGTTGTTTAAAATTATTATAGAGTCTGTGGGGATCGAACCTCGGACCTCCACCACAATCCAAAGGTTTGGCAAAGGCTGCCCAACCGGCGTGACACACATTGGTTCTTAATATATATATGTGTTTAAATTTATTTAAGTTTGAATTAGTGTATTTTGGCGTGGGGGTCGGGCTGGGGCTTAGCCCCAACACGCAGTTTTTGGTATAAACACATATGACCATGCGTCGAACAATGTGCGGGAGTCCATACAACCTGCCCACAATTTTGGTGTGCATATTTTTAAAAGGGTTCTCCAACCCACGTGCCCCACCACATGTCACACCCACAATGAATCTTGCAGCCTAGCCCTTTTTGTGCGGGAAACGAGGTCACATGACCCATGCGCCCAACGCCTATGCGGTTAGGGGGAATTTCGTTAATCATTCTACAATTGAACTTGTTTTTCAGTTATGTTCCCGATGCTAGGTCTTAGCATGAAAATGAGTGTAGAGGCTAGGTTGGACACACAGAGGTGCGTTTTGGCGAACCAGAGACAACAAGCTTGAAGAGGAAAATGGCAGGAGGCCTAACTTCTTCATTTTTTGGCCAAATGAGGTGCCGAAAAAGCCCAGCTAGGGGTTTTTGGATGTTCTGAATCCATTGTCACTATTTTCAAATCCATTTGGAGACTTATTTTGTAGGTTTTACACCATTGAAGTTTTAGGGAGCTCTAGGGAGATTAGGGCCCCCATTGATGGAGACCATGCTCAAATGAGCCCAAGTTTATTTTCTGTGACTGAATAGACATTTTTGGCTAATTGTTATTCTCTTAACACATTGGGATAGGTTTCAGAGGAATTTGAGGACTTTTACAGGTGTTTTTTCCATAAGGAAGCTCAGGGAATCTCAAGGCCACATGTAGAAGAGGTCATACCCGGATAAGCCATGATCCGTTTTCAGAGTTCTATTAGTCATTTTTTGGGTTTTTATGTATTCTGAACCCAATGGTACAGTCAGTAAATCCATTGGAGTTGAGAAACAGATTTTAAAAGAATATTTGACAAACTAATCCCATAGAGCCTAGTCCATTAATGGAGGCTCAAGGAGATGTAGCCCAGTTGGGGGTGAACTCCTTTATCATCTTGTTATTGTTGTGAGTTTGATGGTTTATTTGTTGCAAGTTATGTTTGTTGTGTATTTATTTAAAACACATATTTAACCATTAAAAAAAATTCCTCACACATAAACATTTAAAAGAAGCATGAACTTGGCACATAAAACTTCTTGCATAACTAAGACATTGAGCAAGGTCCTGAGAAGTTTATTTTAATGAAGTAGAGGGTGCTTGCATAGCATAACAAGTCAGCCCCCTATTTTTCAGATTAGAAATCCTCCATGTGTCGGTTAAGTGGTTATGGATCTCTGATAGGTATAGAGTGAATACATCGTTGTTCACTTCTTTCATCTTTGGGTCTATTATTATCCTTAAGGAAGTGTTGAGCTCCAGTTTTGTCATACTTTCCGCCATACAAATACACTCATCATTACACCTTCTCCCTACATTTCGTCAATAATATATCGCTAATTACACCATAAACCTCCATTATCTCTTGTTATTCATCCTATGCGGTTAATACATAGTTTCCCATATTTTTAGTGATTAAAAAGATGATTATACAATATTTTTATCGATGATGGTTTAATCCTATGTTTCTATGTCCAAGCAACATGTTTTGTACTATTCAGGTTCTAGTATATGCACTGTCCATGTTCCGGTACCTGTATTGTTCTTGTTTTGGTACCCGCATTGCAGGTCATACGATACTCCAAGTCATTTGGTACTAGAAGGTTCTATAGTCAATCGGTGTCTGCACAGTCATCCCGTACCCACACTCTGATGCAGGAGAATCTCTCCACATCAACCAGCCAACCAGCCAGCTACGTTAGCGAATTCAAATCCCGCATTGAAGAGAGAGGCGTAGCCTCATCTGAAATCTGAATTCAATGTAATTAAATGCTTAGGCTGTTGAGCTGTGAAGCCATGCCTTTGCGCGGGTTGTATATAAGATAGACCTTTAATGTTTTGTAAGGCTGAGGTATAGATCCAGATGTTGGACTAGACAGCCCATTCAATGTAATTGAATAGGGTAGGTAGATTGGAGGGAAGAGCTCGAAGATCCCCCTCATGTAAAAGATCTATTGTATCTCTTTAGTAGTTAGAGTTGAGAGTTGGTAGAGCTAGCATAGAGAGGATAGAAGAGAATCTATGAGTAGAGCATAAGAGAAGGAGCCGAGACCTTGTTACAGGCCGTGCTCAGGAACACCTTGTACAAATAGGCATTTTCCATTTTAATATAAACAGAAGCAGTTTTTCCTGCATGAATTATGTGTTGAATGAATGTATGTGAGTGTTCTATTATTTTGTAGATGTATGTTAGGAATTTGCAGGATTTCTTGATTTTAGGCTTGAGAAGTCTTTGAGGTTTCACATCAGGAGGGTGTGACAGAACGCTGCGGGTTCTGATAGCCGTGCATAGAGGATGCATTTCTGAATTCTGCAGGTTCAGAAAAAGACGTGTTGCGGCCCATGAACTGGAATCAACAACTCAGGGAAATACCTATGAGGTTGTTGAACACCTCAGGAGGCAAGGTTGTGTAGGAGATACACAATTGCAGACAGAATCTCTGAGGAGTTCTATGAATCTCTACCAAGTGGGCATCGAGCCAGTGCAAGGAGTGCACAGGGGAAGAACTCTGCTGTGAGTTCAAGAAGAAATAGAATCACTGAGGATTCTGAAGAGCTCTGCCAATTGGGAATTGAGCAAGTGAAATGAGTGCACAGAGGACAGAACTACTGAACGTTATGAGAGGAGATACTCTGACAAGTGGGAATTTGAGTCAGTGTGCAGACAGGCACAGGGAGAAGAGAACTCTATGAGTTATGGAATTTAAAAGAAGAGTCCACTGAAGGATCTTCACAGGGTTGTTGAACACCCTACAGACTCAGCAATAGGTTGCTTGAGCAGAGGGATAGCCAGGAGTTCATTACATTCTCCATCTGTGGGAGAAGAAAGAAGGATAAAATCCCTTATGGGCTTGAGTGTTTGACAAGCTCAAGAGAGATAACACTTTGTGTGCATGAAGACTCTGCAGAGGCGTAGAAGTCAAGGAACCCCTTGGGGATTCAAGGGTAATCTTGGGAGGAGTAGTGCTTTCAGCGCACAAAGCGATAACTACAATGAGTGTAGAGGTCGAATAACTATTTGGAGAGTTCGGAGTTCCCAAATATCAGGAGGGAAAAAGTTTTCATATACGTGCGGGAGAACTCAAAGTAAAGGAGTTCACAGAGGAGAAAGAAGGAAAAGGTTGAGGCCTTTGAGAAATTGGAAATTCTCCCAAGGCTGGGAAGAAAGTGCGCAAGCTCAAGAGGGAGCACAGTAGTTGTTAGATCGGCCGAAGAAATATGGACCATTGAATATTTCACGTCTAGAGAGCATCAGAGTGAGCGCACAAGAAGAAACGATCTGCACCGTCAGATCTTGAGCAAATTACCCATCAGCCGTTGGATCGGCCTGAAGTTGCATGAGGTTTAAGATTCGTGAACGGGAGGAGGAAAGTCCCAACGAGAGGCGTGGTCATTGTGGTTTCTCATATTGAGATATCGGAGATCTCGAAGACAGGAGATCAAGAATTTTTCATGAAGAAATCTCGAGATTGAATCTGAGTCGTCCGTTTGTGGAGACACGTGGCGGAGATCGAGCGACCCGTCGGTATATCGGCTACTGGGGTTTTGAGTTGATAGAGGATTCTATCAGCGGGGTATCAAAAACTCTAAAATCGTGAGATCAGATCTGGACTGTCCATCTTGAGGAGACACGTGGCGGAGATCCAGATTATCGAGGAAAGTCCCAATAGGAAGCCAAATCGGAGCATCGGGGTTCAGCGTTTCGCAAATCCTGAGGACAAGAATTCCAGAACATCATAATTCACAAAACCCCGAGAGAAAATATGAACCATCCATCTTAAGGGGACGTGTGGCGTAAATCCGAGAGCTCGGGAAAATTCCCGAAAAGGGGAGAGTCCATCGGCATATCGGGGTTCAGTATTTTTTGAATCCGGGGGACAGGAGATCAGGTAAATCCATGTTGGAAATCCCAGGAATGGTCTAAGTCGTCCATCAACTGGGACATGTGGGAGAGATCGGGAGACTGTCAGCATTTTAGAGATCGAGAGGACAACATGCCGAAGCATTTCAGCATCAGAAGTCCCAAAATCGCGAGAAGCGATCAGGACCGTCCATCATAGGAGGATGCGTGGAGGAGATCTGAGCATTCGGGAGATTTCCCAAAAKAAAAGTCATCCRTCGGTATTACAGGCATCGAGATATCAGGAATCCYATGGAYAAGAGGTTTATGCATTTCGGCATTGYGATGTCCGAAACCCCGAAAGGAGATAAGGTTGCGGTCTTATGAGAGCTGGTCACATGGACTAGAGTGTAGCCAGGTGGGGCTAAAGAAAAAAGGGCACATCGGAAAATYGGAGATCGGGGATTCAAGAGAAAGGGAACTCTTGACATAGGGAACCATAAAGTCCTGAAACCCAAAACCGAGTCAGGGAAGATCACGATTAAATGCAGAAGAGCCGTGTGGGATTGAGAAGGACCTGTGGATCGGGTTTTTAGTAGAGATTCCACGAGGGAATAGAAAGAGTCGCTTCAGCTCATGAAATGATTGATCAATCCTGTGAGCAGGAGCGTGAGGTGGTGTTCATGTCTCTTCTATGTCACACTCCATGTCATCCAATACTCTGCAATGATTTGGTACTACCTTTGCCTTCATCTAGAACCAGTTCTCTACCTCTTACAGTACCAGATTGTGCCTATTATCTTACTAGCTCCATCCAGTACTACTATCGTGTTGGTCCGGTATCCATATTCATGACTGTATTCATCCGGTACTAAGCCCCTGCCTACAAGATTCTAGTACTAACTATTCTAATCCAATACCAACTATGTTAATCCAATACTACAAATAATTCAAAATTTTGGAAAGCTTCTAGAGGAAAATCGGGTACATGGGTTTTGTCCAGAGCCACGTTTACATGCGAACATGTGAGGTAGAATTCACCCAGATCACATGTGTGGACTTCCATCTCAGGGGGAATGATTATGCTAAAATTAGTGAAAATCTCGAACTACTAACTTTCACCTCGATTTTCATGTAGATGGCATCAGATATAGAAATTCTACGGAATGGGTTTTGTCTAAAATATGGGAAATTGAGTAAGACGTGAGAAAGTTTTAAAAAATAGAATTGGTTTGGAAGATATGGGTGGGGGCCTAACTCGAATCTACCCAAATTGCAATAAAACCCAGAATTTTGAGGATTTTATCAAAAATTGTAAATTTGAAATATGAGCATTGGGATTCGGTCCCATCCACTCCTCCATGGATTTGATGTATAAATAAGAGTCTCATAGGGATGAAAAAAGATCCATTACATTATCATTCATCATCATAATAGAGAGAACTCGGTGTGATCTTCTTAGTGTAATTTCTGAATTTGATGAAATAAAAGGGTTGAAGTTTTGGTGTACATGAGCATTCAAGGGGGCTGATTTTATTTTGGCAGCAATTACTAGTTGGGAAGGGCCCCTCAACTTGGTAAGCATGTTTCTATTTAAACTTTGTTAGTTAGCATTTTTACTTTGATTTTCTATAGTATTTCAATTTTCTTAATAGATTCGAACTCAATTAGCTTCATTTCCAAATTTCCAATTTAAGTCTTATGAATTTGAAATTAGTAAAAGAAATCATGTTGATTAGATACTAAGGATACATTCATATTTGTGAGAAATTCCATTTCATTTATGCAATTTTATTGATTGTTTCATCTAGTCATATAATTATTGTTTTAAATCTGCTTTGTTACTCTATTTTACAACCACTCTATTGTACAGTTGATTTTATGTGTTAGTTTGTATGTGTGTACAAAAAAATCAAAACAAAACAAAACAAAACATTCATACATATATTTGGAACCTCATACCACTTGCATGAATTGATTAAGGCCATACCCTTCTACCATATTTATATGATCTATTCCATATTCATCAACAATCTTTGCATTAATAAAATATATATCCTTTGTCAATTAAATACACTCATATCAGATTTGAAATTATATATAGGTATTTCACCTCATTCCATCATTGATTCTTTATGAAGGGTCTTTTCCCTTTAAGTCAGTCATCTAAATCATGGATAATCAAAGTCACTTTCAACCCATTCTTTCATCTCTTTTACGCTTCTTTCTGTTTTAAGAATCTGTTTGTTTTACAAGAATCATCCTATGCATACAATCCTCAAATATAGAAATAAACACCACCTCTCTCCTCATCCTGTTGGATTACTGAGAGGGGGGGTGAATTAGTAATAATGTAATTATAATCCTTTTCTTCAAATGTTATATCAATGTAGAATTATTATCCAATAATG
>ML842335.1:16704-39750 GCA_009831015.1 Picea engelmannii | reverse complement strand
ACACACAGAGTTTATAAGACACTTGCATCGACCACACACTATGCAATCTCTAAATCCATTGGTTCTCAACATTAGAAGATGACCATTGCACATTAAGCACTAGAACAAGCTTATGTCGCTAATGAAGAAGGGAGTACAATTTCCGAGAATCATACTAAACTAGTGGGTGCCCAAAACTCCACTCCCAATCATTCCAAAAGGGACCTAGCATATTAATTTTCATCTTGAACAAATCTTCCTGTGGAAAATGACCAACAATGTTCATAATAGTGGGTTGATCAGTAGACAAAAAGCCATATTCACAAGCAAGGGATTGTCAATCCTTCCAAGAGAAAATACTGACATCCCACAAATCTCTCTAGAAAAAGATATTCTTCTTGCTTAATCACCAAGCCAGAAAACAAGGCAAATTTATAACACATGTTCTTTGCACCTTCCAATGCTAAATCGATCTTTTGGCCAAATCCCACCATGCTTGACTGCCTGACATCTACTACCTACCAAACTAGCAACATTCCTCCATGTTGTTCAGATACTTTTGAGAATGAAGGATCCCTTAATTTGGAAGCCACGAGGTGTTGAAATGATAGCACATAAACCAAATGACTCTTGGATTCTGTCAACATGTGCTATCGGTAACCTATGTCACAACAGGACCTACCAACATCATACTTGTGGGCCAAGAATATATAATATTTGTTACCTCTTAAAAGAGAATCAATGAAATATTTTATATTTCGGAGAACATGTGCAACATGGGCACTATTTTGGCTAAGGGACCTCTGGACAGGATATCTTTCCCATAATAACTAATTCCCCACAATAACTAATCATAATAACTATCCTCCGTATTTTCTCCATGAATCTTTCAATAATATGGATAACTATCTCTCCATGAATCTTTCAACTAATCTTTATCCCTAACTTCTATGCTTGGTTTACATCATTACAAACCCATCATATAATTTAGATATTATTCATGATTTACAAATAGAAATTAATCCTTCAATCCAATATCATTGTTTAAGATGTATTATAGAATACACTTAGATTCAAGGATAAAAGCTTCAATAATTTTTTTATTACAAACAATCATCCAACTATGAGATTACCAATAAATTTTAATCCAACTATAAATAGCCAATAACTTTTATGGAGACTACCCAACAAGTAACCTACCAAAGTTTCATGATGGTCTAGCCTATTTATGGCTTTGGCATAAACACAAGAGAATGAAAATATCCAAACAATACTCAAATGAGTGGATTTAGTCACCAAAGTCAAATGTATTACATTGTGTTACAATTTAGTGGAGTGGATTTAGTCACCAAAGTCAAATGTATTACATTGTGTTACAACTTAGTGGAGTGGATTTAGTTACCATAGTCAAGTGTATTACATTGTGTTACAACTTAGTTACAAGCTTCTAGACTCCATATTTGAAACCATGGTTACATTTGCTGCTTCATACAATTTCAATGCTGGAAGATGCCCATTCCAAGCCAAAAATGCCAATGAAGGCGAGTAAATTTAGACCCATACTAAAATTATATTTATATGGTAAAAAATAATCTAAAATAGTGAATTAATTTAAGATGCTTTAGTTTTCTGAACCGTATGCCCAATCCTTCATTCTCGCATTCTACCCTTACTCCACTCCAGATCAAAAGCATGGAATAGCATTTGTATATTAATTTTATATAGTAAATGATTTCATTTCAACTAAAAATTATTTTTTGCACTCTATTACTATTCTTTTAGCAAAATCTAGGAATTTATTATTGCTTTGTATTAAGCTTATACTAACTTTTTTGTTTTGTTTTATAGGATTTATAATCAATCACTCAAGGTTTATGGTTCTAAAAATTAAAATGGAAGGAAAAAGTAAGTGAATTCATTATGGACTATTGGATGACATAGTCCTTATTCCTTTGTTGGAGATCTGAGTGCAAGCATGGCAATGAAACAAATCATCCTCTAGTGAATAGGGAATTTAGTTTCAGTGTAAAAAATGCATAGTTCAAATAATATTAGCATTAAGACATTTAGATATGGACTATGTTTTTTTTTCAATAAATTTTTCTTCGACTTTTTATTGACATTTTGGATATGAATGATTTTTCTTTATTTGTATTCTATTTATTATTGAATATTGTAATTATTGGTAGTAAAGCTTATGCACACACATATTAAAAATTATTTTGAAAAATATGTTTTTTTTAATAAATCTTTCTTCCACTTTTTATTAACATTTTGGATGAATATGCATGATTTTTCTTTATTTATATTTTATTTATTAAATATTGTAATCATTGATAATAAAGCATATACACACACATATTAAAAAACCACTTTGGAAAACATTATTTGAGATAAGTAAATACAACACATATGAAAAAATTAATTTGACTTAAGTCCCAATTCCATTTTCATTTCATCAAACATAATTTTGTCAACATAGATTCCTCTCTTCATATAAAAATGACCAAATATAACATGCTTTTCTTTACATTTTTCTTTTTCTTTTTCTTTGTAGTTGTTCATCTACAAGTACAAAATGAGAATTTAACTTCTACCTTCCTTGCATAGTGTTGCCATGTAAATGTGTGGGTTTGAGGAATTTACACTTTTATAATATGCAGAATCTTTTATTTAACAATAATTTTAAAATATAGTTGATTATATTATTCATCTTTAATGGGTCATTTAATATATATATTTCATGGAAAACTTTTGTGTGTTTTTAAATTTTCATCCAATATTTAGGGCTCTTATGCAATACCCATTATTAAGAATATTCACTAAATAAGAATAGTGTCTTGAAAAATAGCATTAAAGTAAAGGATCATAACCAACTATATATAAGAGAATTAAGCTAGCAAAATAGTATAAGATGTTGTTTTTATCAAGAATTTTTGTTGAGTAGACCATTATCATACACCATTTTCTGGTTCACTTAATCACACAGGTCAGAGAAGATTATCTAAATAGTATCTAAGAAAACAACTATTTTTTCTTCTCAATCATTTACATTCTCAGAGGACAAATTATATTTAATTTTTGAATGACAAGATTCCAAGTTTGTCTTAGTTTTAATGTATCATCTCTATTCAAGATTTTATTAAGTTTCTCAATTTCTACAACCTTATCTTATTCGATGTTTGGAGCAATGATCAAATTTGGTGACTACCTTTGCCTCCTCAATACATATATGGTGATTCATGTTAAATGAATGTTCTACAAGAGTTGACATCTTGATGCATTTATGAATGATCTCTACATTGTGTTGTTTTAACAACACTTAAACCGAGCATCTAGTTTCACCAAAAAATGTTCTCCATAAGTCAAATAAACACCATTTTTTCGTTTAGGATCTATTGAATCTTTCACACTATGTAGTGTACCCTTTCGAATCTTTTACACTATGTAGTGTACCCCTTATCGTATCTTAGTTGTGCCTTTGATATAGGGTAAAGTGATTCTTGGTCCATCCATATACTCATCTCTTTGTTTATTGTTCTATCTTCCACAACTTCATGGATAACCTTTCTAATTTGTCTTTCGTGGTAGTCATTGTTCTTGAAAAAATCAAAGAGATGTTCCATTTTTTTATCTGGGTGTTATTCATTAGAAACTTTCACTACTTGAGTGGCAAGTATTATCTTTACTGGTTTGCTTTGAAAATGACTCACCTTCAACATGGCCCACTTCAACAAATCTGTACAATCATGATGACATTAGAGGAGGTGCAACAATGATAGTAGTGGAGGAAGTGCAATAGTAGAAAGGCCTCTATGAGGCATTGCAACCATATAGACTATGATAGAGTTGCACCATCCTTAAAAGTAGACTTCTCAATATCTTTTTCCATATTTAGAATATCCATTTCTTATCTTTGTTGGGTATGTGTTATATTCTTTGGTGTTTTTGCATCTGTTTTTTAGTGTTTTTTCGGCACATGGTTTTCATTGATGTTTTTTCTGATTCCGGTTAAGGAACTAGGGTTGTTGACTAATCTAGGTCAATGGATTACAAGTTTTGGATACATATTAAACAATGAAGATATATGATGAATATAAGATTAGAGTTGCGGCTCTAAATAGGTTGTTGGTTTTCCTGGTTTGGGTTTCCAGGGTAAAATCTGTGTGTAATGTGTGTGTGCGCGCCATTGTATCTTTTCTATTTTTATTAAGAATTTGTTTGCAATAAATAATTGTACAAGGTTAAAATCTACAATCTTAACTTAGTTGTTCTAAAGTTTAGATAAGAAACATTGGCTAGGGAATCTTCATAATTAGGTAGGGCATTGTCTCCAAGATTAGAATATGCATGCATGCATACTTCTAATCTTCTCTAGTGTGCACTTTAATGTTGGATATTTGTTATATTATTTGCATGATTGTCCCATGTATTTTACACTGGAATGAGAGCTAGGGGGGGAAGGACCCCCCCCCCCCCCCCCCCCAATTTGGGAGTTTAGGGACGTAGTCCCCAAGAAAAAAAATTGGGTCATTTTTTGGTTTGTTTTTGGTGTTTTTTCGGCCCATTGTAATGTAATTCCAATCAAGGAATGTAATCTAGGTAAATGGATTATGGATTTGCATGATGTGGGATCCTATATATTGTATTGTAATGGTGAAGTTAATAATATGAAAGTTAGAGGTGTGGCTCTAAACATTTTGTTGGTTTTCCCTGTTAAGGATTTCCAGGGTAAATTTATGAGTACTATGTTAGATTGATATTGTTTTCTTTATATTTTATAAATAATCTATGTGTGCATTGCTATACTATAAAGGTTTAAAACTTACATTCAATATAGGAAGCATCATTCATATAGGGAGAGTGTTAGATTTCATAGTGCACCCAGACTGGTGCACACGCACCTCATATCTGGTCTATGTTCTCAATAGAATACACAAACATACAATTTGAACTGTAAACATAAACACACCGATATGCCTAACTATTTAGCACAACGGAATATAAAAACACCAGCAATTAGATCAACACATTACATAGTAATTTTGAGCCCAAAAACCTTGTTCTTAAAATCAGAACAAAGGGCTCTCATACCATGGAAAATGGCCCTTTTCTTTTGCAGTAGAAAAATGCCAAATACACTTACAAAACTCAGTTGAATAGAGGTTGACTATAGCATCCCTCTAGATGCCTCAATGCTTCTCCAAAATTATTCATTGTATCATCCCTCTAGCTCCCTCAATATTATCACCAAACTATCTGTAACCTTGTTGTTGTTCTAGTGTTTTCCATCCCTCTTTCATTGTCCAAAGTCTTCCGTCAAGGGTTGTCCAAAACCACTCCAAAATTTTGTTGTTACAAACCACTAGTCTTGCTATCCTCAACCTCTAGAGAATCCCTCAAACTTCCCTTAAGTCTGTTGATATTTTGGCATGTAGCAGCCACCTTTCTAGCCTCCCAAATACATATGGTTGCAGACCGAGTTACCTAGGCATCTGCAGCAGCCTTTCTCACTGCCCAAGTAGACTTGTGGCTAGCCTTTTCCACTAGGTCAAGCCCCCTAGAACTCAATGGAATCCTTATTTCTTGTTGCGAATACACTCAACAAGCAGGCCGATACATCTTACCCTTAGCGGCTACCTCAAAATTGCAGGTCAAGCCCTCTACAACATAGTGGCATCCTTCCTCTAGCAGGTTGATCCTCTCCTAGGTTGTGACCTGCTTTCATTGGCTTCCTACTGCCACACAAACCTATGAATAGGCTTCTCCTATGTGTTGACTGCTCAATTTCAAGTTCAGCTTCCCAAAACAATAATAACACAGTAGATTGAGGCCTGGAGGCCTCTCTCAATGGGTGGACTGCAATCACCAAATGGCTTGGACTGAAATCACCAAGACTCTCCACTTATCACTACACACAAGAATGTCACAATGACATTATTCTTATTTATACAAGTCTAGGGGTTAACTTAGAAGCCCCTCTAGAAGTCAACATCAAATTAGAACTTCTATGTGAGTGCGAAGAACCAACACAAGCCCACAAATCCCATCACCAAACCCATCGAGCCCCTAGCTCCAATATAAGGGTTTTTTCACCAAACAAAAAGTCCATTGTGGTGCCAACGAATATTCTCACATGCCCAACACCAAGGCCATGTGAGAATGCCTTCCCAAAGCTACCAAACATTGATAGAGAGTGCATTATTTTAGGTTGGGGTTAGGGTTTCTTCTCCTAATTCAGGCACACCACTAAATGGGTTACCATCATAATCATGATCCTTTATTGCAAGTATATAATAGATAAGGTACGGTGGGTGTGTAAGACACTTAGTGTGGAGATATGCAGTTTTTGTTACTTTATCATTTATGGGTAATGCAAGTTATGTATGATTGAGTGTTGTTATTTACACATTGATACAATTTCCAGGATTCTAAATTTTATGTAGATTAAAACATAACAATTCATTTTTCTAAGTTTTTTCATTTAATGCAATGTCTACGCTTGTGAGTTTACATCCCATATTCTAATTCTAAATATTCCACTGTTTTCAAAGTTGTTTAGTCAATTTTAGTTAGGGTTTTGTTCACTAAAGAGTAGATATGAGTATTATGTTCTAGAATTTAATATGGTATCATAGCATTTTATATGAAATATTCTAGGATCCATGTATGGAGAGGGTGATATTACAGGATTTTAATTGGTGCGATGCCCTAGCTTCAATTATCGATGTTTACCTAAGATAGACACTTAGACCTATATAGGGTTTGTGGGTGAGATGTCCATGAGACTCTAGTGATTGGAGTGTTGTTTGTTCCCGAGAGAGGTGATTTGCACCTATGATAGGTTGTAAATATAATTTGTTTCACAATTGATCATTTTGTTTGATGTGTATTCCTATGAGTTATAGGAATGATTAGTCTCAGTCTCAAAGAGTGTGATTCTTTAGAGGGTACATTGAATTTTAAATCTTGGAAGTGCACACTACAAATGTTGATTTGAGGAGGTTGATCTTTAGTGTTTTGAGGAGGTTGACTTTTGGTGTTTCATGGAAGCTAAGGATACAAATCCTATTGATCATGTGCAATTGGTAAAAGAAAAAAATGAAGGTAGCCAAAGAAAAGTGAATCATCCTTGATTCTATGAAGGATCATTTGTTATGTAACTCAATAGATATGAAAATATAACATAAGATAAACCCTTAACTTCATAAATAAATCAAATCGTCCACTCAAAAGAATGGACACAAGAGAATTGTAGAGAAAACCCTTGAGGTAGGGTAACACCATGAATTATTCCTTAATGAAGGAAAACACTCCACAAACAATGTTTGCTACAATTACAATACTCTTCACAATACCTCCATTACAATGCTTCTTCTCTTTCTATAATTCTATCTAACCTCCAACAAACATTCTAGAGAAGGAAATTTCTAGTAGGTAGAACCTTTTAGTAAACCTTTTTACATTTATTGTTTTCACAATACTACATGAGCCTTATTTACTAGAAATGGCCTCCATACATAGAAATACATAGCTAGCTAACTATTATTATTCCTCAAGACAATACATAGCTAGCTAACTATTATTATTCCCCATGGGTACCTTCCTAGGTACCCCATATTACCCCCCTAGGTACACTACATTCCATTCCCATTCACATGTTTTCCTCAAAACATGTGAATAATCTATACAAATTTATGATTAGCTAATAAATGTAGCTAGTTGGTACCAAGCACAAGAATCCATCCATCCTAATGAAATGTGAACATGGGGTCCAACTGCTTCCTTTTCACCTTGATCTATATTATAATTAATCCTTGTTGTGCTACTATGAAA
The DNA here is from genome assembly GCA_009831015.1 of Picea engelmannii. Lineage (NCBI taxonomy): Eukaryota > Viridiplantae > Streptophyta > Pinopsida > Pinales > Pinaceae > Picea > Picea engelmannii. The sequence goes on along the minus strand of ML842335.1, from coordinate 31,935 downwards.
TATCCATGCATTTTTTTTATTCCTCCATGGACCTTTCAATTGGCTCCCTTTTCAGTGCCATGTTGGTCTAGAATAAGTTTTCTGATTCCCATGCCTTTGCCTTGATGACTATTGTTTTTCTAGGTGGCGTGGGTGGAAATATACATCAACCTTAGCTCTCAGTTTTTGTCTTGGACTCTTCAACATGGTGGTCCTTTAGCTCCTTAGCTTCCTTCTTATGCCCTTCTTGGGGATTTTCTTCATATGCCTTTGTAGTCTCTACTTCCGATGCAACCTTGGACTCTGCAATTATTTTCCCTACAACAACTTCTTTAGGTGCCCCCATGGGCCCTTCTTACTTAATAAGAGAAATATCCTACAATGCAATTTTCTTTTTATTATACCAAATATTCAAAAACTTATTTTGCACATTAACATTAATTGTACCACTTTATCCCATCCAAGGATATCCATGAATAATATCCACATCATTCATATCTATGACATGAAAATCAAAATGCAACAAATAATTTATTTATGGTGAGCTTCAAATATTTATAAATTTGAACAGTCTCACCCTCAACTTGTGTTCTTTGGATATGTTTTGTAGGAATTTTAAATCTATTAGCCACGTGAACATTGATGAAATTATTTTGGCAACTAGGGTTAATAGAAACAATGATCTTCTCTTTGTGAATACATTAATGAACCTACAACTTGGAGTTTCCACATGAAAATAAACCATTGGTTCTCCCTTTAGTATTTTTATTAACATGCGACCGTCTATCTAAAAGTATTTGTTCACAAGCTTCATCTAAAAGTTCCATCATCTTGTCATGGTTAAACAACCTCCACCATAGGAAAACATCAGCTTTAAAACTTACATTATATTTTCACTCATTTCCCCATGTTGACTTCCTTTCGTTTATGTATTCTTCAATAATAATACTATCATATTTTCCTTTAAAATACCACATCTCTCTAGGAATAAAACCTTCAACAGAAACTAGGGTTTATAAAAATACTTTACTTTGCAGTGGATTCCTTGAGGTGACTAAATTAAATGGTCATCATTGATGATATACTTCTCTAATTGGCTATTATGACCACAATTATGACATGTCATGGCCACTCCACAAATTTTGACACTAGTTTGACTTAAATCTAAGCACTCTATCAAAATATATATGATCTAGAAATGGCATGCCTGTCTTCAAAAAACCCTAAAATAGAGGATTTTAAATCAATGATAAATCCACCTCCTAAACTTTGATTCTATTTTTTTTAATTTTTAAATTGGGTATTTTTTCGAGAAGAATGTAGATGTATAGCTAGTTCCTTCAAATTACACACACACACACACACACATACATTCAAAGTCAAATTTGAAGGTTGTCGTCCTCTTTTCCCTTGAAGAAAATAGCAAAAATGAAAAAACAAAAAACAAAAAAAACAAAAAAACAAAAACTTTCCTTTCTCTTTCCAAGAAAGGGCTCTGATACCAAATGTTATGTAACTCAATAGATCTGAAAATATAACATATTATAAACTCTTAACTTCATAAATAAACCAAATCATTCACACAAAAGAATGGACACAAGAGAATTCTAGAGAAAACCCTTGAGGTAGGATAACACCACGAATTATTCCTTAAGGAAAACAATCTACAATAAATGCTTGCTACAATTGCAATACTCTTCACAATACCTTGATTACATTGCTTCTACTCTTTTTATAATTCTATCTAACCTCCTAGAGACATTCTAGAAAAGGAAATTTCTAGTAGGAAAAACCTTCTAGTAAGCCTTCTTACATTTATTGTTTTCACACTACTACATGGGCCTTATTGACTAGAAATTGCCTCCATACATAGCAAGACGTAGACAACTAGTTATCAATATTCCCCTTGGGTACCTCCCTAGTTACCCCATATTACCCCCCTAGGTACACTACACCATTTGATCCCTCACATTGTAGAGGAGAAGTGACTAAGGATATGTATGATCCCTTAATCACTTTGTATCAAAGTGTAAACACATCCCACAATATGCTTCTGATGAACAAGTTTATTAGCACTCACATGAATGACATGGTCTAGGTACTTTATGGATATCATTGAATTAGGAGATCAAATCGTTTCTATCAAAATGAAGGCCATGAAGGAGGAGTTTATGTGCAAAAATAAATAGGTTCTCTTGACCTTGGGGACACTTTGTGCAAGATGTTTGTTCTCATGAGGTGTTTCCCACCTTTAAGAATCTTTGGAATGATTTTATCCAAGAATAAAAATGACTAGAAATTATTCCAAATAGAGTGGAAGAGATCCTAAACCTATCCCTCATTAGGAAGGCGAGGAGAGGATTTAAGAAAGGAGGACTTGGGAGGGGTCAAAAGGGCAAGGAGGAAAAATCAGATTCTTCAAATAAGAGGAACGCAGACTTTAATCATGTGAAATGCTTCAAGTATCACATGATGGGCCACTACACATTTCAATTTCCTAAGAGAAAGAAAGCAAAGAAACAACAAAAGTAGTTTGTAAGGAGTGCATAACCTTATGTTGAAGTGAATGAATTAGCATCCATAGTTTGAAACAAATTTCTCCATGCTATTGTGCATTTTCACTAACATTGTTTCTAGTGTAAAGTGGTATGTGGACAGTGGAGCATCCAAGCACATATCCTTCAACAAGGATACTTTCTACAAAATTCAAGAAAAAGATGAAATCACACAGGTGGAGCTTGGTGATGATGTCACATATCCAATGACCAGGATGGGTGTTGTATTATTCTTGAAATGCCTTGAGGTGATGTTATAAAGCTACATAATGTCTTGTATGTTATTGATTTAATGAATAATCTTCATTCAAATTGTGCATAACAAATCTATAGTGTATCATTGAGTTTGATGATTAGAAAGTGATCATTAAAAAATATATCCTTGAACCTGGTCAAGTTTTGGCTAGAGGAGTGTGTGAAGGTGGCCTTTACAAGCTACTAGAAAATCTAGTGAAGCATAGTTCTTTAGTGCATGACAGTGGTAACCTATGCAAGTTATGGCACAAACAATTTTATCACTTGAACTATGGAGCATTACCTCTCTTGAAGGACATGGTGTAGAAATTGTTGGACTTCAAGATCAAGAAGATAGCAATGTGCAAGGGTTGTGCACTCAACAAACATGACAAGAGTAATTTCCTCATTAGTGATCACATGTCAAGAAACATTCTTGATATGATTCATTCATATCTGTGTGTATCGATGTCTTCATCTTCTTTGATAGGTAGTTTGTATTATGAATCTTGTATTGATTATTCCTCTAGGAAGAATTTGATTTGTTTTAAGACTAAGGATGAAGTGTTAAATGAGTTCACAAAATTCAAATCCTTGGTTGAGAATTAGACAAGTCAAAAGATAAAGACACTAATGTCCAGAATTGGAGGCAAGTACACCTCCAAGGACTTTGATTCCTTTTGTAGGGAAGCATGGATCAAGAGGGGATTTATAATACCACACAACTTGTAGCATATTGGGGTTACAGAGAAAAAAATCAGTATATCATCAAGACATTGAAAGAAATGATCCATGACATGAATTTTTCCATGTGTCTATGGGAAAATGCATGCAACACAATGGCCTAACATTCTAAATAAAGGTTCTCATGAGATATTAAAGGATATAACACCAGAAGAACCCTTCATTAGTGAGGAGCCTTAAGTATCACACTTCCATATATTTGGTTTTCATGTTTATAGTCATGTGCTTAACAAAAAGAGGACTAAGTTTAAACCTTCAATCATTAGGGGTATCTTTGTTAATTACAGTGAGACCTAAAAGGCTTAGTGTATCTATATTCCATCATAGTGGAAGATAGTGGTAAGTTGAGATGTTAAATTTAATGATGAGAGATGATCATCTAAGTCTTGGGAATCTCCAATATATTTTGAGGGAGATAAGCTTGATGTCCCAAAAGTTGATCAAAAAGAAGAAGAAAAATCATATTTATATCAATAATATGCTTCAATGCCATCTGGTTCAATTGGGAAGTCAAGATGGCTTACCTAGAGATTAAAGGAGGCACAAGAACAAGTGGGAGCACATGAAGCTACATTTCAGGTGAGTAATCCTCCTAAGAAGTTTCCAACTCATGTTGTACTAATGTTTTCTATCATTGATACAGAGCCTTCTAGTAGTGAGGAAGTAATGGGAGTGAAAGTATGGTGAGATGCTACAATGGAGGAGTATGATATCTAGGAGATAGTTCCAAAAATCATTCAAGAATTAATGGTCGACTCTAAGCATTTGGTTGTTGATGAAGTCTTCATTGAAAAAGGGAAGTACACATTGAATATTCTATAAGATCAAAATGAAGAGGGAGCAACTTGGTTTGATGGAGAACACATGTCTCACAAAGAGGGAGTCTTAACTTTACTTTGTTACTCTATATGTCATTCTCCTTTAATATGGTGCACTTCAATAGATCCATAAAGTAATGGTGATAATGGAGGAGGCACAATAGTGATGACAATGGAGAAGGTATGGCATTAGAAATTCCTTTATGAGGGGTTTTAGTCATACAGAATTCTAAAAGGCACATGCATGATTACAACTTACAATCTGCATATGTTATCCTTAGAATCAAGGTTATCTTTATCTTTTGTCGTATTTAGAATATGCCTTTCTTAACTTCAGTGATATGTTGTTTTGAGTTTAGATAGGATGCATGGGTTATGGAATCTCCATAATTGGGTAAGGTGTTATCTCTAATATTATAATATGCTTGCATCTAGTCTTCTCTAGTTGACACTCTAATCTAGGAAACATTTACCATACAATGATGGCACATTATTCTAGGTTGGGGTTAGGGTTTCTTCTCCTAATTGAGGCACACCACTAGATGATTTATCTTTTTAATCCCTAGTCCATAAAATAAAGGTGTGGAGAGTGTGTGAAACATTTAGTTTTGAGCTACTGGTTTTGAAACTTTTTTCTTTTATAAGTAATATAAGTTTCATGTGATTTAGTGTTGTTATCTATGTACTATTACAATTTCCATAATTTTTTTGTTTATGTATATTAACACATAACAATCTATTTTTCTATTTTTTTCCATTTAATGTAGTGTATGCACTTGTGAATTTACAATTCAAATTTTCGAGTTTAAATAGTGCATTATTTTGAGAGGTGTTTAGCTAGTTTTAGCTAGGGTTTTGTTCACTCAAAGTGTAGATTTGTGTATTGTGAAATAAATTTCAATAGTGAGTGTGCTTGTTACCTTCAAAATCGGCACTTCAAAAGATAAGTCCAATAATAAAGGGAAAATCCATAGTAAAACTTGAGGACATCACCCATTGTGAACTCATTGATCATCCTCCTCACTTTAGGTCAGATCTCCTTTGGCACAAGGGGTGACTCCCTTAGATAAAATAAATAGTATTTCCATTAATACAAATTTGAAAATTATATTAGTGAAGTGGATTGTTTTAGTATTTTACAATATAAATTTGGTGGAATTAAAGAGGACGGGTGCTTTATCCTATGGGATATGGAGTTGGGGTAGCAAGATGATAAATAAGTCTTTAATTAAATAGAGAAAATCAACAAGGTTGTCCACAATAAACCCTACCAATTACATAAATCAAATCAATGTGAAAATTGAATGAAATGCTCATAAAGATACAATTTCACCTCCAAATAACATCAAACAATGCACTGTTCAATATTCAATAAAAATAGAACATCAAGATGGCCTTCAAAGATGAATGAATATCCAACAATATCTTCACTACCAAATTTGATTATATCAAGGCATTAGGGTCAATATATCATGGCCAAATCCTTCTTCCATAGCCAAAAACAGTTCACAAACATGGGTGAAATATCTATGGATGAGAAGAGTACATTAGTAGATTTACAATGGCATCCTTGCACATCAATTTGACCCACATAAATGAAGAAGATAATGGAAATATAATTTTTTCATGAGCCCTTTCTCCCTTGCCTACAATGAACCTTATACTTGGCGTACAAGAGGTTTTCTACTCCACATCAATCCATCTTGCAAATGAGAAGTGTTAAGTTGGCCTTTATAAGCTTCAATCCAACCCCTTTTACATTAAATTATTTCCAACCCCTTTTACATTAAATTATTCTTTTAGAAAATCCTAGAACCCTTGGAGTGCATTGTTCCTCTAGATGACACATTTTAGGATTTGGAGATTGTCAATATTAACAAGTGCAATCACCTCCTATAGGGCATTCCTCATTATATGGGAAACTTCCATATTTTAATGCAAAGAAAAATAATGGAGATCCTCCATATCCATCCTAGAGTGGAGTGCTCCCCTTCTCTTGGATTTTTTGACTATTTCATGTGCTTTGAAATGGGTCCTCTTTGCCATGTATCATCCTTAAAACAACAATGCCCTTCTTTAGCATGATTCTTCCTCCCAAAAAAAAAAAATTAGCAACTTTATTTGACCTCCTAAGTTGGACACTTCTTCAAAGTGTGCATCTTTCTTTGTGAATTTCTCAAGATGAGGTTTTGGGACCACCTAAAGGGAATCAACCTTAAGATCTCCTCCATAAATGTGCAAGAATATATCAATAAAAGATCCAACCCACCATGTTTCTTCCTCATAAGTAGGGAATTCTTCCACGTAAGTGTTTTTCCCCTTGTTTTCCATGCATAGGTATGACTTGGACCATGCTTTTCCATGCTAATGTTCCATAAATGTTTCTCAACTTGTAGTGTCCTCTAAATATGAGCTCTTGTTCCTTCTTTTGTGCCATCATTTGCAAGGAATCCATTTTCCCTAGGAAGATTGTGCTTTGAAGAGGAGTTTGGAAAAGGTCTTGAGACCATCTATAACATAGTTACCTACTTGACAAGAAATCTCCAGAGTTCTCATTTTTAAGGTTGCATTTAGTAGTTGTTTTGACCTCCAAATTGAAAAGTGGTGCTACTAGTAGCACCCATTTTTTTCAACTAAAATTACCATATTTTGTAATCATGGCCTTAACAACCTCGTAATGTTACCAACAAAAACCTTCAAATCAAAAAGTGGCATTAATAGAAGAACTATTTTTTCAAGGTTAAAATTACATCTTTTTTGAAATCGTGGCCTAAACACCTTGTGTCATTGCAACCAAAATCTAAAAACCAATCTTTAAATCCAAAAGTGGTGCTCTCAATGGTGCACACAATTTTTTTCATGGTTAAAATTATGAATTTTTTGAAATCATGCCTTGATAATCAATACCTTTGCAACTAAAATCTTAAAATTAACCTATAAATCAAAAAGAGGTGTTATCAGTAGCACACCCTTTTTTTCAGACTTAAAATTGCATATATTTTTTAAATTGTGGTTTAAAACTATAGTACTATTGCAAACAAAATCCTAAAAAATGAAAAATAAAGGGAAAATGAATAAATATAGAATAAGAAGAAAAAAACAAAATGATAATGAAAAAAAAGCATTTTAAATTGAATAAAAAGAAGGCAACACAAAAACATAATTAATGGGAAAAAAATCTTTTAAAACAAATTAAAAAAAAATTTTGAAAAGATGTATTTAGAAAAATAAATAAAAATAATAATAATAACAAAACAAATATAAACAATTAAAAAAAACATTCACACACAATTAGAAAAACAAAAAAAGTGAGGGGGAGTGGGGGGTAACACAAGGAATGGGGGGAATCATGCCCAATCTTGGCTAATTCATTGGGGAATCATGGAAGAGACCATTTTGCAAAATAAGGTTACTATTAAAAATATTATTAAATCAAAATTTAAGGAGAAAATGTGGTGTGATAAACAGTCAGAAGAAAAAAGAAAATTAAGTTATTATAAGGAGGTAATCAACCCTAATCTAGAAGATCAAAATTATCTCTATGTTTTGACAAGTGTAAAGACAAAATTAGCATTGCTAAAATAAGAACAAATTCTCATGAGCTTTATAGTGAAACTGGGCATTGGTCAATTCCTAAAACGCCATGGGACAAAAGAGTGTCACCTTTGTGACACTAAGAGGGTTGAAGATGAAAAGCACTTTATCTTAGATTGACCATCCTATACCCAGATTAGATCTCAATTTCAAAATATTTTTCACACTACCAATGTTCCTAACCTTTTAATTCAACAAAACTATGGTTTCTCTTAATGCTTTTTAGCACAGAAATAAATTTCTAAAGAATAATCTTACCTTCTTAAGGTTCGATAGACCAATTTGGTCTCACTGGACATTAATCATCATCATCATCATCATCATCATATATATATATATAAGGTCACCATTGAGACAAACACCAAATTGGTTTATGAAACCCTCTTATTTATGGGAGAAGTGACCCCTTTTGTGCAATGAATTTATTTTAGCTATTTTTTTAAATAGTTTTTTTCATTTCTTTATATATATATATATATATATATATATATATATATATATATATATATATATATATATATATATATATTATTTTCATCAATAATGTTCTTTTTATTGTTTCTCGAGGTTCAGTGGTAATCGATGGAGAAGGAGAAGATGATCTTATCAGTTATCTCGCTATACTTCAAATGTTGGCTGATACATATGGAATTTGGTTGAATCATGAGGATGTTGTTATGATGGGCATGTGGGAGATCCTGGCTCCTAGTGGAAACAACTTTCATAAGTTACAAAGAATTGGTTACTTGATTGCTTCTACCTGGGGTGTGGAATCAGGACCTTTATCATTCAGGGACAACCATCATGTCAAGGTAGCTTTTTCTTTTTCTCATCTAGGTCTTTTCCTGGTTGGTATTATGTTGGCTCTATGCTCTGTAGGTGCAATACCTATGTTTCCTACCTATTGGTTTAATTTCATGTATTTTCATAGGCTTCTTGCTACAAGAGAAATCTCATCTTCCCTTGGAACTCATTTTCTCTGTATTTCCCCTTGCCCAAGCTCTGTTTCCAAGAATTTCTCCTCTAAATGGGCCATGTTTTAGCCAGTGGTAGCTAGCTTAGAGTTAGCAAGGAATCTCCACCTGTGGGTTCACATTTCCATCACCTTTGATTCTTTGAGTTTACTATGGATGAAAACACGAATAAGGATGTCCCAGAATCAAGTAGTTGTAGGGCTACGAGGAGAGGTGCAACCAAGCCTCCTCACTCCATGAGGGCCACTCTTTGGTCTCACAACACAAAGGTGGAGAGGGTGGCACATCATGCTAGGAAAATTTGGACTTGGCACCCCTCCTAACACACATTAAAAGAATGAGGATCTAGTGAACTGAGCTAGGAAAAAATGATTACATACTCCAAAGCACCAAATGAAGAAATAATTTCAAGACTGGGTTTCTAATTTTGACTTTTCAAGATCAAGAGAAACCAAATTTTTTAGAGAAATGGAGTTTTACTGGATTTCCAAAACTCTCATTTCTTTATAAATAGAGGACAAGAAGGATAAGTAGGTTGAATCTATAGACAAGCTCATATGAATGGAAGAGAAATTCATTGTCCTATGCAAGGTGGAATTTAGGATTAGCTTCAAGGTCTTAGACTCGGACCCAGCTAATGAGGACGAAACAATTGAGGTTGTAGACACTTCAAGATCCCTGGGAACAAGCTCCAACCCAATTATTTTGGAAGAAGGACTGGGAGATGGGACAAAGGGAAAGGCCAAGGAACATGAAATTTCCATCCAAACAGGCAACCAAGCCACGTCCTAGTTAACTGTGTTGTTTTTCACCTTTCTCTTAGGTTTTACTTATTTGTCTTTATGTTTTTTTAGTATTGGAATGCTCTATATGAGATTTTAGGATATAGAAAATACATGGAATTTATCATACAATATATCCATGCTCTTTGAATGTTATTTGAGGACCAGTTTCCATTTTGGTAAGCCTCAGACAGTTGTGATTGTAACAATTGTCATATGATATTAATATAGGAGTAGACCAGATTACAATATATATATATATATATATATATATATATATATATATATATATATATATATAGGGTTTAGCTCGAGTGGTTGGGATAAATGATTGCTATCCTCCCCACCCTGCTTCAATTCCCGCAAGCGACATGTTGAGTTTATAATGAGTATATTGTTGTAATGGCTTTGATCCCTTTTGTTGATTGGCCTTGTGCCCTAAAGATTCTAGGGTTTATCATGGGCATCATCCTCAAAATGAGGGGAACTACTTAAGGGTTTTCCCTGGGTTTTGTAACCGGGAAAAATTACATGTATAAAACAAAGTTACTAACTTAATGAGAACTATGCCCTCAAAACAAGAACTCTAACTCTAAATACCCATAGTTTTTAGTCAAAAACACCAAACCAATCGTTGAATTGAAAATTAGTGCTCCCAAAATAACCATTTTTGGGGGTTAGAATTACAACATTTTTCCACAACAATCTTAAATCCCTATAAAGTTGCAAACAAATATCTTAAAATCGACCTTCAAAAACAAAAAGTGGTGCTCCCAGTATCACTCCTTTTTTTTAGGGTTAAAGTTACAACTTGATTGAAATCATGATATCAACAAACAATACCGTTGGAAACAAAAACCTTAAAAACAACATTAGGGGAATTTTGAGGTCAAAAGTGGGTCTCAAATAAATTAAAAAAAGTAATATCAAAATTAATTTTAAAAGAACCAATAGGATTCAAAATGATGATGTCAACCATAAGGGTAAATATTTTTGGAGGGAAAGGAAGAAAGCTATTTTTTTTCATTGTATTTTCAACGTATTTCCTTATATGTTCACTCAAATTTCAGTTGTAGGCACTTGTTGGATGTGGAATTAAAGTTTGCATCCAACAAGTACCCACTATGCATAATTTTTATAGATCCACAACGCGATAAATGAAAAATACATGAAGAAAACATGTTTCTTTGTAAAGAAACTTGTATTTTTGTAAAGAAACTTGTTTTTTTGTAAAGAAACATGTTTTTTTCATATATTTCCAATTTATCTTGTTGTGGGTCTATCAAAAGTATGTGAAGTGGGTACTCGTTGGATGTAAACTTAATTATTCATCCAACAAGTATCTAAAAAACACGTTTTTTCATGTATTCCTAATTTATCTCGCTATGGGTCTATCAAAAGTATGCAAAGTGGGTACTCGTTGGTGAAAACCTTAATTTTGTGTCCAACAAGTGCCTACACCTGAAATTTGAATGGTGATGATCATTATGATAATTAACGTCCACTAAGACCTAATTGGTCTATTGGGCCTTAAGAGGGTAAGTGATTACTTGTGATTCTTTAGAGTTTTGTTTTTGTGCTCGAAAAACATTAAGAGAAGCTTTCCAAGATCACCATAGTTTTGTTGAGTTAAGAGGTTAGGAAGGTTGGTAGTGTGACAAATATTTTGAAAATGAGATCTAATCTAGGAATAGGCTAGACAATCTCAGAGAAAGTGCTTTTCATCTTCAACCTTCTTAGTGTCACAAAGGTGACACTCTCTTTCATCCCATGGCATTTTAGGAATTGACCAACGCTCAGTTTCACTATGGAGCTCATGAGAATTTTTTCTTATCTTAGCAATGCTTATTTTTTCTTTACACTTGGAAAAATAGATAGATAATTTTGATCTTCTAGATTAGGGTTGATTACATCCTTATAATACCTTAATTTTATTTTTTCCTCTAACTCTTTATCACACCACATTTTCTCCTTAAATTTTGATTTGAAATGTTTTTTAATAGTATCTTTATTCTGCAAAATGGTGTCTTCCCTGATTCCCCAATAGTTTAGCCAAGACCGAGCATCTTTATTCCATCCTCGCTTGAGTCGATGGTGATTACGACTCAATTTTGAAGCGATTTTAGGAAGCCTCTTGTCTTCCATGTTGTTTAACTTGTTCTTATACATTAGGTATCTAGTCATAGTCGCGCTCTCAATGGGGGAGCGGCTTGTTTCTAAGAGGATGGGATAGGGCTTATTTCCTTTAATTTTGAGATTATAGGTTATAAAAATCTTTTGTATTTTCTCTATCTTTCTCTAGGGTTCACGAGAGATACTACAACCCCAGACTTCACATCCATAAAGAATAACAGGTGTAACAAGAGTCGCAAAGAGGATTTTCTTCTTATCCCAACTCCAAAGATTAGTTGATTTACAATTGTTTTCAAGCCCATAATAAGATTTACATCCCCCAATAATCATTTTCTCAATGCTATAATTCTAGTTGAGCTTATGGTGAATATCAATTCCAAGATATTTGTATGAAGTCACTTCCTCCAAGTTGTTGTTGTCATATACGAAGGTATCATAAATGATCTTATTGGATTTAATAATAATGACCTTAGTCTTATCAGTATTAAAATTCATACCCCTATTGGAGCAAAAATCCTTGAGGATTCTTAGTTGGTTTTCAAGATCATGGGGACTCATTTCCATAAGAGTGATATCATCAGTATAAAGAAGAAGATTGATGACTATACCAGTAAGAGTAGGGCCGACACAACTTCCTTTTTCCAAGCAATATTCTAACTTGTCAATGCATATGCCAAAAAGGGTAGGGGACAAGGGACAACCTTATTTGACTCCAATATTACAGTTAATCTATTTTCCCCATCCTCAGTGTTTTTAAACTTAACAATAACATTCTCATACATCCTTATTGTAGTAGCCCTCAACTCAAGAGGCACTTTTATCTCTTCGAACTTATTCCAAAGGTTTTTCCTAGGAACCATGTCAAAAGATTTTCTAAATTCAACAAAACAACAAAAAAGAATGGTTTTAGTGTTGTGGAACTCCTTTGCAATGATCCTAAAGGTAACAAGATGGTCCACAATTGAATGATATCTCCTAAACCCGGCTTGGCCTTTATCTATTTTATCGTGACTTTCTAGCCAAAGGCTAATCTTCTTTTCCAAAATAATTACATAAAGCTTGCCTAAAATCAGGCTAATCATAATGGTCCTATAATTAGAAGGAATGTTTCTATTCCCATTTTTAAAAATAGGAACAATGAGGCTTTGAGTCCAGGGTTTATGGAATCCCTACTTGACTGCTAAATTTAAGAGCTTATGCATGTGCGGAATAAGGATAGGCCCTCCGATTTTAAAAATTCCAGCTTGGTAGCCTTCAATGTCCTTAGCTTTGCCATTTGCAAGTTGCTTAACCCTGAACTCTATGTAATCTAAAGAAAAAGCTTATGCCTTTGTAGGGACAATAGGAATGGTGTCCATGGCATTAGGGAAATCATAAAGACTTTTAAGGTAGGAATTATAGTCCCTTAAGGGAATCCTATTATTTTCTTTAGTATTGTGGTTTAGAATTTGGCTACAGAACTCCTTAGGATCCAACTTATATAGTTGTGAAAGTTGCTCTTACCTTTTATTGATATAGTACCATTTTTCCTTTTAATTAGGGATTTGTACTTATTGATCTTATCGAGTTTTAAAGACTCATTAGAAGAATTCCTAATGACTTTCCTAGCAATTTTGCATTCTTTATCATACCAAGGGTTGGTTGTTCTATTATTCTTTTTATAGGACACCTCGAAAGAGAACTTGTTAATACAAGTGGAAAGGGTAGTTGTAAAATTATGATAGAGTTCTTCAATGTTGTCTTTATAAGTTAGGAGATTTAATTTAATATTTAAATCCTTTAAGAAAATGTCAACTTTACTTTTTTCAAAGCACAAATTCCTTTGATTATCATAATTCTCTTCAATGGTGCTCCTGTGCATGAAAAAATTTAGAGTTAGGATTAAAGGTTTATGATCAAAGTCGGGCTCAGGATCATTTCAAAGGTCAAAAGTTGTTATTTGGTTGGAAACAGGGTATCAAATATCACATAATCTACGACAATACTACCTAGCCCATGAATACAAGTCGTCTGGTTGGAGTTTGGCCACTTCATTACTCCATTTCAAATTATGAGGTCTTAAGAGTTGCAGAGCTTGACCAACTCAGTACCAAACAAATTCTCAATTAGGTCTTCAAAGCTTCTTTTATAGCTATTAGATAAAACAAGGTCCTCATATAGCCATAAAGGATTATGGTTGGAATCAATACTTAAAAGAATAGTTTATTTAGTTGCACTCCTAGTATTAAAGTCTCCTAGCAGGAGGATATTGCTTTCATTTTTCAAACTATAAATATCTTGTTCTAAATTATTATAGGGACAATTTTTATCTAGATTGTTTTTTTTATAAAAAGTAGAATTAATAGGTGCAAAATAACAAATTGCTATATACATCTTCTTAGCATTGGTGTCTGAAATTTCTATCCAAATGTACCGATTGAGAGGGTCGATCTTATGAAGTTGAATGTGAGGAGAAATGCTCTTTATAATATAACAAGCTATGCCCCATATCCCTCTACGATGAGATTTTTTGTTCCATGCCGACCACAAGACAAATCCTTCTATTTTAGGGACCTTAGACTCCTCATGCTCTCAAGTTTCAACTAGACAAATCAATATCACTCGGGATCCAACTTATCATAGGAACTTTGTGCCATGGAAAACCACGACAATTCCAAAAAAGGGTCCCAAGTGTCCCAAATTCCTATTTATTATTATCCTTCTGGTCTCTATCCCTAATAATAGCTTTTCGATCTCTAATTATTGCCCATTTTCCTTCTTTCCTGGCTTCTTTTACCTTTTGAACTTCATTCCTCAATTCAACTTGGTCTTTGGGAATGAGGTCTTCATTTATAAATATTCAATACCATTTTAAGCTCGAAGATTTACTAAGTATGCTATATTTATGGTCATTATAACTTACTTTGACACTTATCAACCTATCTTTGTGATCAATTATTTTTCCTAGCCTCTTTGTTTCTATGAAGTAAATTGTATCAATTTGTAATTTATTATTTAATTTTTCTTTTACTATTCCTAGTGTATCCTTCTCTTGTTGTTTGTTTATACCAAAAATTATGAGGTTCAAGGCTCTTTTGTTACGCTCATGGTCCAGATTGATTAGCTTATTCATTTCCTCTTTGATGGGTTTGATATCTAATTTGTTTTCCAGATTACTGAGGGTTAAATTATTGGTCAGTTTTTCTTCTAGCTCTTTAATCCTATCTCTCAAGTTGTGATTTTCTTCAACCTCTCATTCTTGGGTTGATTGTTCAATCTGCTTCCTTTCTCTTTGAAAATTCTTAACTCTTATTTTATTATTTTCCTTACGAAACCTATGTTAGAGAACTCACTTTTCTTTAGGGTTAGAATTACAACTTGTTCGAAATTGTAACCTTAACAATCAATATTGTTGCAAACCAAAAACACAAAATCAACT